>SNQJ01S0026146.1:60691-71167 GCA_010110895.2 Picea sitchensis | reverse complement strand
GGATGTGGGGGGAGGAGGGGGGGAGGTTATTAATGTGATTGAAGAACAAGTTCAGGTTGGCCTGGGCGTGGGGCTAAATGGAAAACTTGGCATCTACAAATTGAAACCAACATTCAAGTTTGGGATGGAAACTACTTAAGGCTAAATCCTCAAAGTGTTCCATAAATATATTAGCTACTACTGGGGATAAGGAAGACCCCATCGATGTACCTTTAGTTTGTTCATATCAAACCCCTTTGAAGGTAAAGAAGGTAAAAGAGGGGCATATTTTGATTAGGTTAAGAGTTTCAAGGTCTACCAAATTGGAGATCAGTTTTAGAGCTTCTGAGACTGGTATTTTGGTTAAAAGAGACACCACATCAAAGCTGACCATCATGTCATCATCATTAAGGTGAAAATGTTTGGTTTTAAGACTGAAGTCAATGGAATCTTTAATAAAGGAGGGGGTTTTCCAACATAGTCTTGAAGATTGTCAACGAGAAAACAAGCGAGGGCATGGGTGGGAGATCCTATGGTGCTTACTATAGGTTGAAGAGGAATATATTTTTTGTATATTTTGGGTTGTCCATAGATCCTTGGGGTTTGAGGGTTATGAGAAATGAGACATTTTTGTAACCTAGGGTCTAGGCAAGAAGATTTTATGGCTTTGGCGACCATGGTGGTAATGGTATTAATCAGGTTTTGGGGGAGAGTTTTATTAGTGGGGGAAGAAAGAAGGTCGAGAAGTTTGGCTTCATAATCCTCAGAATTCATAATGACAGTAGTGTTTCATTTGTTGACTTTGAGCACAAGAATGTTAGGGTTGTCATTAAGCCGACGAATGAATTCAAATTGTTCTTTGGTGAGGTTAGGTTTGGGAGGCTTGGAATGATGGAGGATTCGTCTTCATTCCTGCCTGATTTCTCCGGCTTCATGAACCGAAAGGTTGGTGGTGATGGATTCAATGGTGCAAATAATCCATAGCGATACGATTGGGGGCAAGGGTGAAATTAAACCCTTTTTCTAGAAGTTGGAGGGTGGGCAGGTCCAAGGAAATGGAAGATAAATTTATAACTGTATTGGGTCTAAATGGAAGGGGACAAGAGAGATTGATATGTTTAGAGTTTGCTTGGTCTTCCGAAGAAGGAAAATCAAGGGAGAGAGAATTAACTAACTTAAAAGGAGAAAGTTGTGCCTTTTGTTGATGAAGTTGATTAGGGTTATCTTCATTTAGTCGGGGCGGAGAGGAAGGCTTGCACAAAGGGGAAAGACTAGACAAATTATAGTTTGAGGGATGATAGAGGGTGATAGCGGAAATAACGTTCTTAGATAAGGCGAGGCGATCAAGCTCGGGGGTTGGATTGATAATGCTAAAATAACACATTCTATATCTAAAATAAAGGTTTATATTTGAGTTTTGTCACCCATATTGTTATATTTCCAACCCTTATCACAATTCCAACATAATCTCTAAATGATTATTTTGTAATTCCTATCCTAATTTCAACATAATATCTAAAAGATTATTTTGTAATTTTATGAATGTGAGATTTGGCACCGCACATCTATCTCCAAAATTCTCAACAATTAACTATCATATTTTTAAAAAATTTCAATAAAAACTTCTTATGTCCCTGATGATGGGTGGAGTGTCTACTCGAAACGTTGGATGTTTCAAAAGTCCACACACAGTTTTGATCCAAAATTTTCTCTAGCATTATGACTAACTGTGAAAACCTGCATACTCAACTTCAAATAAATGAGCAGTTCTACCAAATGTTGTGTAGAGTAAGCCAATGATAACAATAAATATGAAAATGTACATTTATATTTTTCAAAATGACCAAATTTTACTTCATTAGAGATATGAATCTATTTTCCTAGTGGAAGAGGTTTTCTAGCTTTCATATGTTTCCATACATCATAAATAACATTCCAATCTACTTCATTTAGAGCATGAGGTGTAGCGAGGGAGAGGAACATTAACATATCCAATGTTTCTAAAGCAATTCTTGTTCTATCATCACTTTTTAACCTGATGTAATTTTGAGAGGCCTGTTTAGCACATTGTTTTGTTCGTTGGAATAGTTTGGCATAGCCACGTCAAACATGGAAATCCTTCAAACCATTTGTTTTCACCTCCACTTAAATCCCACACTCCAAGCATATGCTTTTTGGGGTGTGATTTATAAATAGTACCAATAAATTCATCCATCTCACTCAAAAATCTAGCAATGACCACAATAGATGAGTCCCAACACTGAATTTCTCACACAAACATGCTAATCATCTTCTTGTTTGAGAATCTCTATCATCCATATCCTGGTAAAAATCAAAAGGACTAAAAACTTAGCAGGATTAAATATAGGGAAATATGTGAACCTTGCATCTATAGAGGTCAATCACTTTTATTACAAAACTTTTTTCCAATAGAATGCAATCATCTAGTGTCCTCGATCTTTGTGAATTGGGAAAACTCTTGAACCTCAATACATGTACATGTACCATACATATGTAATCTACAAACTCATGAGTTCATTTTTTTCTTGTACTTAAAAAACATGATATGTGCACTACACCTACCCTAAATATGCATCTTAGAAATTACTTATGAAGCATGCTAATAGCAATATCCAAAGAAATTCCAATAGAAGTAATGTTGATATAATCCTCTTGAAACTTTTGATTCTGCTTATTTAACTCAATAAGCACATTTTCAAGTATATGGATCCAAAATTGCACTTGAAATATTGTTGTTGGATCATACATTTTTCTTCCCTACGCACAATCTCTTAACAAAGCAAACATGAGCTTAATTTGTCTTTCCATGACCTTGCCTCTAGAGATCCATCCAATGTGATAAATATGTAACACCTCTAACTTGGTGATTTGAAATGACTCCATAATCTCTTTCAATTATGTGTGCATTTTAGCAGATTTCCCAAGCCATGAATAAACGTTTTTGTAAACTTAGCAATAACTTGCAACTCTACAAAATAAGATGAAGCATCATTCACTGCTAATGCTTCTTAATGATCTATGTAGTGGATATCTAATAAATGAGCATCTTGTCGACAAATCTTAGTAGATAAACCTTCACGAATACCCTCATGGATGAATCCCCATTATATTTAAATCCAACTAACTTCATTAAGGATATATCCATCTTCGCTAAAAGAGTTGTCATTGCTTCATACATAGACTATGATGTTTCATCCCTAATTTGAATCATGAAAATGAATTTTGTAACACACTGACATCTTACTTTACTTGTCAAACATGTAACATAAATAATCAAATGTTGCACCATAGCCCAATAAATGATTTCATCAACTAAAACTGAGTAAAATGAGTTATTGAAAATCTCATCTCAGACTAGAAGAAGATTGAACTTTTCTTTGTTATCTAAAATAGAGCCCAAGAACTTTGCACAAGCTAGTGAAGATAAGAATTGGGTTAATGCTATGAAAGAAGAACTAAATCAAATTGAGAAGAATGAGGCATGGAAACTTAGAGAGCATATGCCCATACCAAAGACTGTTGGATTACTGAGAAGAGGGTGAATTAGTAATAGAGAAATTTAATCTTTTTAACCATATAATCCATTATATCAATGTAGCGTGTAACATCCGGTAACTCTGATTAATAAACAATGAACAAATGAAACAATCATACACATACACCATTGCACGGTGTTTTACTTGCGACCGTGAGGAGAAAACCACATAATATTTTTTTTTCTTATATGTATTGAAGAATTACATTCATTGGAAGCACCAACTTCGCTTTTCGGTACGAAGTGGAAGGAGGCTCCAACCCCTAGTTTCTTAGGCTACAGCTTGAGTGAATCTCAAACTCCCAAATTCTGGCTGCAACCGAGGAAGAGTCACCACAGCCCACTATATTCTTGACTGCAAACTGGAAGGTGGCTACAACCACATCGCCTTGCCCCATCCAACCGCCATAAAATATAAATGCCAAATAACTCATTAAACCACTGCTACACTGTCACTATGAGATATACCGATGTAAAACTGTACCAATCAACATGTACCATGCATCCCAGCCTGCCATCAGCACAGCCACCATGAGCAAGTGCATAAACCGTACGCCAGCCTATACCAATGACAAATCGTCAGCTTTGTACCCATAAACAAGTGCATCAACCATGCACCATCGCTTGTACCTCAACTGTAATCAGCTTGTACACCGCCAAACAAATTGCATCAACCCAACCGCACCAGCGCAATGCCTCCTTTTGTAATCAACGTATCGCCAAACAGTGCATCAGCCGTACCAACCCTGCCACCAGCCAACACAGCAATCGACACGTACCCATGAAGCAAATTGCGTAACCATGCACCAGCACGGCCACCTCAACTTGTACCGTGAACAGTGCATCAACCATGCACTAAACGTATACAAATAACATGTCACAACAAAATATCCAAACAACCTATTTATCTCATCCAGTTTTATCAGCCAAATCCAGATCCTGCTCACCAATATCAATCTGGACAACTCTCAAATATGTGCATTGACCAAGTATAACACAGCAACTCATAATCATCACGAAGATCAATATGCGCTTTTGATAATACCAGAGTATGCTACATCATCCATAATCAATGTCCATGATACTACTAACAAGTGCCTCCAACCGTGTACAAAGTATGACACCAATCATGTATCATTACTCATCAACTGTATTTCATCAGTATGTACACCAGCATCATCGATTATACCTCACATTATTATTGCCAGCTCATCAATGCTTGTCTCAACCGTAATACTCAGCATGTACCTCAACCAAAAGCCCTCATCAGATTTTACCATCGAAATCGAAATCTGAGGATTTGTAGCTCTATAATGGGCGGTGTATGTGATCACATTCCTGTAAACCTTAATTAACTTTTAAAAAAAGAGACTAGCAATTTTCATCAAACTTTTCTTTGATCTCACATGACTAGTTTTGGATCGGTCGACAACCCTAGCTTGAAGTAATCATATCTTTGAACTTATAATGTATAAAGATATGAAGCTGATAAAATGTTCTTCGGTGTGTTTTAATGCAATTTCTCCATATTTCACTACTTGAAACCTCTAGGAAAAGGAGTTATAGCAAAAATGACATACCTTGTTGAATTACGGCTTATTCTAGAGGGAAGCGACGCTTGACCTTAAAATTGTCTTGCATGAAATATTTGTTGAATTGATCTGAAACTATTACACGAAGCATACTACAAATTGTACCTAACCAACACATTTGTCTCACTGAATTTTGATGCATTATGAAGAATTTATGACGTTTTATTTTTGGAGTTACACTTGTTTTTGACTAGTTTTGAGGACTAGCCACCGAACCCTATTATGGAGTGTATATCCAAAAATACAATGACCACAAGCTGAATTTTTTACCGGTCTTGTTATGTTTTCTCAATGGCGTAACAATTTCATGATCTGAATCATTATAGAAAAATTATAGCGAAAATGGGTGAGATGACATATAAATGTATGCCTTAAAAGCACCATCAAATGAATTTATCCTTCCTTGCATTTTGACGCCCGTTTCTTCCAACTTCCCTCGAGAATTGAAGCTGAATATCCTTGGTTACCTCATACACTATAGATATTCAATATTATCAGAGTCATGATTAAAATGAGAGAGCCTTGCCTCTTGTTATACTCTCCAAGTAGCTTCATTAAAAAAATCTTCTAGGTCATTTGGCCCACTTTCCTTATTTTAGGGTTAACCCAGCTTCTAATTTCTCCATTAAATTTATTATTGAAATAATTTATTTGTATTCACTTTGAACTATAATACTCATCACTTCACTTTATTATTTACCTTTTTAAAATCTCTTAAAACCACTTTATTCTTTGACCTTTTGGGACTTCTAGATGACATATGAGGGTCCACCAACCCCATTAAAGACCTGCGACTCTCAAACCGTGAGGGATTATGTGACATTCCACATACCACCGATAGAATGGCATATACTATCCATCTAGAATAGTATTGCAACTAGATATATCAAAACTCATACGATTTATTCATCAAACAAACTTGGTCCATTACCGAACATGGGTTCTCCAACTTCACATGGTCATAACTCTCTAGCAGTGAGGAATTAGCAGCGTTCTAGCCTGCTTAGGAATGGCATGACAAATAACTGTACAAATAACTTTATCCATGTCAATGCTGTCACAATCCAGCAAGTGATGGCGGATAGGGTGTCGGCGGATGATCACATGCATTCTGCGTTACAATTCAGCATCCGCACATGGGATGAGGCCTCCCCTATACCCAACCACCTGACTGTCGGGGCTCCATATCTCAGCTAGCCACAGCCCTTTCAAATGGGCCACAGGATTCCGATACTTATGTCCAGTGACATAAGCCATGCCATTTGTGGCTACTCCGAAAGATTCAGCTCATGTCCAGGTCTAAAGGCGGATAAGGCAAACAACTGTTGGGCATTCAGCATGCATATGGTGTAGAATCTTGGATGGGAGCCCGATCTTGAGTACAAACAGCGACATGATCAACATCCGGGTGCCACACAACTTCCAAGTTGGCGACAAAGTGTGTTGCATTTGCAAAAGGAGCACCTAGCTGGACCCCATGAAGCTTAAGTAAAACTTTGATATGGGTCGTACGCCCTCTGAGGTTGTAGGGGAAAATGCCTTGAGCTCGGTATTCCACCATTCCTTGGTGCACCCAGTGTTCAATGTGGGCCTTAGTCCCTACTTTCCACCTCTACTAGACACATCAAGGAGCCTTGGCAGAACAACTCACACCAGCATAGTTAAATCTAGACTACATGGAACAATCGAGAACTGATCAGATCATGGATACATAGATCAAGCGCAGAAACAAGGATCTGCTTCTCCGAGGAGTTGTCAGAAAGCGGGCCAACTCCTTCACAGTGATGGCTCACCCGGGGACCAGGATTCGTGAGAAGTTCCTCATCTGTGGAGGAACCCAGCAATGGGACCATTGCTTCCTAAGGGGAGGAATGATCAGTGGATATTGGTATTACCCACCTATTCCACTTGGACCCCACCATTCCACTTCTTCAGTTTTAGTTTTCGCCTGATTTACTATTTTTAGCGGAGTTTTGAATTCTTAGACCACGGGGAGTTGTTTGGGCCCTAAGCATTTTTGGGTATGTTGCAGTTGAATAATTTCATCATGAAATTTTATTCAAATGTGCTTAGTCCTTGGATAGATCTTTCAATGGGCTATCATATGCCTAAAGCGGAGATCGTATCTGAGTTGACCACAGGAAGTTGATGTACCAACTTACCCAAGCGGGGGCCCTTATGACTTTTTATTTCATCTCCAGTTAGGTGTTTGGATATCTAGGACTTTTGGGATTTCCTTTTTATTGTAAAGGGGCCTTGAGCCTCGGTAATCATCTTCTCCGCGGATGGGAAGTGGCGGCCACATCTCTTCTCGGAGATAAAACTACTAAGCTCATTAGTTATTTCCATTAAATGCACGTAAAGCATATTTGATCCATTTTATTTATTAATGAAATGAACCATTCTGTCTGTAAGCATATTTCAGTCATTTGTTATTAATGAAATGAAGTCTTATTTCCGCTGCATCTATGTGTTTATGTGTATTTCTATATTTCATTGTGTTCCTACATAAATCCAGATCATATTTACATCAAACAATCTTGGGTCCATTACCCAAACCTTTGTGCTACGGGGCTTTCTTCAAGGGTTGACATCAATGACAACCAACCTTAATCAACAAAGACAAGAATGTGATTGGCACCGAATGGGCCTTCAGAAACAAATTGGATGAAGATGGACAAGTGGTAAAAAATAAAGCAAGATTGGTTTGTAAAGGGTATGCTCAAGTTGAGGGTATTGACTTTGAAGAAACCCTTGCTCGAGTTGCAAGATTAGAAGCAATCAGAATGTTTTTGGCATTTGCATGTGTCAAGAACTTCAAATTCTATCAAATGGATGTCAAGTCAGCCTTTCTAAATGGAAATTTAGAAGAAGAAGTATATATTGAACAACCAGAAGGATTTCAATTGTCAGAAAACAAAGATCATGTATGCAGACTCAAGAAAGAACTCTATGGACTAAATAAATCTCCCATAGATTGGTATTCAAAACTTGACAAATACCCACAACAACAAGGTTTCAAAAGAGGAGTTGTAGACAACAATATTTACATCAAAACATACAATGAAAATCTATTGATCATTGTGGTTTATGTGGACGTTATCATATTTGGAAGTAATGGTGATAAAATGAGCCAAAAGTTTGCAAAAGAAATGCAAAAAGAATTTGAAATGTCCATGCTTGGAGAATTGTCATTCTTTCTAGGGTTGCAGTTTTCTCAATTCAACAAAGGCATATTCATTTCTCAGACCAAATACATCAAGGAAATGTTGAAGAAATTTGGAATGGAAGATTGTGCACCTGTCAATACATCCATGATCATAGGATGTAATTTGAAAAAAGATGATGAATCTCCAAAATCAAATCAAACATTGCACTGGCCAATGATTGACATCTTGGTATATGTGACAACATCAATGCCAAACATCATGCAAGAAATAGGATTGGTTGCAAGATTTCAATTTGCATCAAAGGAGACACATGTGCAAGCAATAAAAAGAATATTCAGATGTCTAAAGGGCACATTGGACTTTGGCTTGTGGTATTCAAGAAGCAAGGACTTCACTCTAACATCATATACATATGCAGATTGGTAAAGAAGTATTGATGACAAGAAAAGTACCAGTGGAGGAGCATTCTTTCTAGGAAATTGTCTAGTACCATGGTTGAGAAAGAAGCAAACTTCAATATCTCTATCCACAGCAGAAGTTGAATATATTGCAACAACAACATATTGCACACAATTTCTCTAGATGAAGCAGACACTAAAGGATATCAAGGTAGAATATGATCAGTTGATCTCAATCATCTACAACAACACAGGTGCAATCAACATTTCAAAGAATCATGCTATGCACTCAAAGGAAAAACATATTCCCATCAAGTACCATGACACAAGAGCATTTTTCCTCCTAAATCAACCTTGTTGAGAAGGCCTAAGGGGGTCTTGAAGTTTACTAAAGGGAGTGGGTTCCCTTAATCAAATTATTATATTTTCCCTAAGTTTGTAATTGTATTCTAGAAGGATAGAGTTGTTTTCCCATTTATTATGTAAATGGATTAATTGAGCCAATTAGTTGAGTTAGGTGGATTTTCCTAAGTATGGAGGATTCAATCAAATTGATCATCATCTATCATAGAGTGCTTAAAATGATACTATTGGAATAAGTTACATGATTTTAGGAATTGTTTTGATTGAATTGGGAGTTGACCTTCCATGTTTAAATTGTAAGCCTATGGGCATGGGAAAAACAGATTGGATAGAGAGAGACAGAGTTAGAGTGAGAGGGTTGTTGTTAGGGTCCTAACCCGCACATAGGTAGAACAATATATTCAGATGTAATAAAGGTCAATATTAATAATTCCTTTCAATAAAATAGAATAAGGCGGATGTAAGAAGACCTAATAGAAGCTTATGCTTCTAGAAGGATCTTCCTCTAGATGCTTCTTTTAGTATAAATAAGAGTCGAGGGTATGAGAACCCTACCTTGGATATTATTGTAATAGAGCTCTTCTCAACTGGAGGTTGCCCCCTCGAAGAGGCCCGTGAACATTGCTTTTAGATTCAAAGTTGTTATTTATGTTGTTATTCTTATATCATTTCAGTGTTATTGTGGTGAATGTTCTGGTTATATTGTTGTTATTCTGCCATTACTAGCATTTTATTTCAGTTCTGCATACATTTTATATCTAGTATATTACAAGTGGTATTAGAGCACTTTCCTCGGTAGAAAGTGTGGGTTAATTTTTTTTTAGGGTAGAGATGTATTCCAACGTATTTAAGCCACATAGATCTGTCGTTATGCGCATAAACCCGCGGTTGAGGGATTCATACACACAGGAAATACAAGTGGTACTTAAGCGCACATCTGTTGGCCACCCTTGTAACCCCTTTTGGTACCCCTTTGAGTGGTAGCGCATCAGAAAACACCTATGTACGGATCGACCTAGATTACCTAAAGCCCTCTTTAGATAAACTGATTGATCGTCTGACTGTTATAGTGTCACCGAGAACAATAGTTGGGAAGATACTCTCTAGTACCTGGGTAGTCGGGTAGTATGGCTAAGGGTATGATCTATCCTCCTTAGTTAGTGCCCTGAGATATTGGGCCGAGAACTACTATTGGACCTCGCACATATATCAGAGAGCTATAGCACAAGACAAACCCTTGTCTCTAGAACCCTTGAATACCTAACCCTTGGGGGACAGAAACATAAACAAATTAAAATAGATAAGATCTATTGTCACGCAACTGTGTTTGGGTTGCCAAGTAAATACACATTTCTTTATGGTTAAGCATTTGGGCATTTCCTCTCTGCAGTATTCTTCAGACCGGAGTATAACTCTAT
>SNQJ01S0026146.1:18084-35754 GCA_010110895.2 Picea sitchensis | reverse complement strand
ATCTTCTCTTTCACATAGAATTTCAGATATAAAAACACAGAATGTGGAAGGAGGAGGTGAACCTGGCCATAAAGTTTTACCAAAATCCAAAAAAGTGTCGTAATACAACTCAAATTCCACATGATAACGACAACAACAAGTGTTACGAACAGTGATGGGTCTAACAAACCATTGTTTTTGTTGCAAAAATGTATTGATGGAAATTTTAACTTCTTTGTGCTCTTCTTTGAACTTATTGAACAACTATAATTGTGTCATTGGCAATATATGTTTTGGATGTTCTTCATATTTTTTTCGTGTTATTATCCGTCGCAACACATCCCTTGTATGTGGTGAAACACGAGATTCTTCCAACCAACAATTACGAACCAATTCTTTAACATTTCCTGCAAGTCTATATTTGTAGGGTTGTCTAGAAATCACTGTCCAACAAGCCAATTCATCATTTACATCTATTTGCAATCGAAATTTTATATGTTTGTACAATGTTTTTCTTGACATTCCCATCGTTTTTGTCATGTGTCATGTCAAACGATATTTTATATTGCTAGATGAAACAATTGTTGTTTGTATCGCTCTACGTGCAACATGAACATCTTCTTTTCGAGATTTTCCAAAAGCTTTTAATACATTAGTTATATTGTTAAAGACATTTTGTTTCACCTTTGTATCATTTGTCCACTTTTGAATACCCAATAATGATGTAGCTTCTTGTAACTTTCTTGCCTTCATTAGACAAAGTAAAAGTTGAGCTTGTATTGTTACTGATTCATCTTTGAAAAAAGTATTATACATATTCTTAGTTCGATATCTTATATAATGCTTAGATTTTTTCTTCCCAAATTTGTCAGTATCAACATTTTCTAATATTTCATCATCAATGTTGATAGATTCTCCTGCATATTTCAATTTAAAGTTTATATTAAAAAACATAACCCGAACACAAATTCACTAAACTATATATACTTAAGTGTTCATCTTGTATTATGTAAATTTATGTACATACCTATAGGTGATTCATCTTCTACTTCAATTTTGGTTTCAACGCCTTCTGCTTGAATTTCAGTTTCAACGTCTTCTTCGATATTATGAGACAAATCTATTTATGTTTTTTGAAAAACATCAAATTTTAATTACAATCAATTATATTATTTACAATATTTTAAATTTGAATTCTATACTTTGAATTCTGTGCTTTCTGAATACAGTCTCAATGTGTGTCGTGTGTTCGATCATCATATGTGCATGCATACCTGGTTGAACTTCTTCTTGTTGAAAATCTCTATTGACATTATCATTGTTTCTTTCTTCAATATTTGCACGTTCTCGTTTATTTCTCCAATAAATCTCTTTTCTTTATTCGATTTGGCGAGTATCATCTCGAGTGCGATCAATTTTTCTCTTGCGCAAACTTTTGTTTCCCATGACTTTTATAGTTATCTATGAAAGATATGTTCAACAAAGACTTCACCTTGAAAAAATGCTCAACATTTATCTTTCAACATATAAATTGTTATTCCAATAAAAACTTGAACAAACATCGATTACCTTATTAAAAACAAAAAAAAACAAAAAAACGATTCGAAACTTTGTTTAGGTGCTCTAGAAAACCATCATGTATCGATATCGATCTTTCAATTAAGCCTATGTAACAAAGGGAATAAATAAAGAAAGAAAAGAATACAGCTGCAATCAGTAATAGAAATGCTTTGAAATCCATATCCCTGAGCTCATATATATCTGTCCATCCGATGAATTGTGTTAAATGTGTTCAGTCGAAAGCCTATTTATACGATTTGGTGCGAAATGAAACGATTGGACGTGTCTTTTCATTTTTTCCGACAGACGAAATTCGTTCAATAGGCTTTCGGCCGAAAGAAGTGTTTTTTCGACCGAAAACCTTGGAAACCATTCAATTTTGACGGTTTCCGTTAGAATTTAGTCTTTTGACCGAAATAATATTTTTTTGGCCAAAAGACTATTTCGGCCAAAAACATGAAATTGGGACTAAAAACAAAAACCAGAGAATTGCCCCAAGCTTGCCTGAACTTCGGAGGTTGCGAACTCCTGCAAATACTGAGAATCTGGTTTCGAAAATGACACCCGCATTTCCAAAATTGAATCTACTTTCAATTCCTATAATTTGTTTTCATTTTCTTTATTTTTATCTAATTTAATTTTAAAAAAAATCACTCCATAAGATTTTCAGCAGACATTATGATTCGGTGAAATGAAATATCGGTATCTCTAAAAATATATAGTGAAAAATTTAGAAAAAAAATATATTCATAATCCTTAAACTGTTATTTTCAAAAGGGTATATTTAGATTTTAGTTTTAAGTAAAAATTAAGATAGATACAAGATGTAGAAAAACATGTGTTTAAAATCTGCAACGTTTTTAGCTTGGTCAACTTCAAAAAATTCTAGGAATTATAATATTCATCCGTTATATTCAAAATTATAGTCATAATCAAATAGAGTCTTTTTAGATTGTTGCAGTATATTTCGTTTCTTAAAAACATAAGTTTAATAATAGATATGTTGTTGTAGGAAAAATTTATTCATTATCATTCCTTTCATGTTTAAGGAACATACTGTTAAACAATTGTCAAATTGACATATCAAATCGTGATAAAAAAAAATTGAAAAATAGTCATTGGAAAGCTAACAAAATTCGTCACAAGTTTTGTTTTTACTGTAAAATGAAATTCTAAATAAAAAAAATACTTTTGTATGCCGGAATTTGAAGAACTTGTGAAAATACAGTTTTTTTTCTCATAAAACAAGCAAAAGTGTAACCCATCTTCATTATTTCACCCAAAATTCAAAAATTATAGAACATATATTTTCAAAATATGATAAAAATATTATTTTTAAACACAAAAAAATTCTAAAAAAATCTATGAGTAAAAAAAAAAAGGACACTCAAAATATTTAATCTAGCTCTCTTTGTTTGTCTAGTAAATTTTATTAGTGTTAATTGTGGTTTACATGATATATGAAAACAAGTAAAATTAATAGCAAAGTTGTGTATTCTCTACCTTTTAAAAATGAGTAAATGCAATAGTTGTGCACAGCTCAAAAACTTTTAGGAATGCATTAGTGTATTAATTATTTGAAGCAAAAAGATAAAATAATTATGAAACACGTGGTTGATCTACAACTAGAACCAAGAGAGAAACCATATAATAGTTACTCTATGCCTTTAAAGATTGAAGAGATATAGACATTAACAACTATTGATAAAGCATTGAACATAACACAAGTGTAAATTGAACTCTTCAAAATGTTTTTAAAATAAATAGATGTTTTTATAAAATAACAATAATATTTGTTTTTTGTAATTTTAGAAAAGTTTATAAACTAAATTGTTATTTTAGAAAATAACAACAATATTTATTTTTTGGATAATAAACTGCAAGCTTGTTCATATATTATTTTCACTACATAGTTTTCATTTAGAGAAATTGCTTATTCCAACATTGTAATGTTATATTTTACGAAGCTTTCTTCACGAGTGAATTTAAATTTCATTTAAAAATATTATAATGTAATAACATATATTTTAGACGAGCAATCATTTTTAAGCTTTTAAATATGAGCAAGGGATGAGTATTAATCCCATAATGCAACTTCAGAATTAATGTAGTCGAGAGGTTTTATAAAGTTATTTTGTTTGGTTTGTTAATGTATTTGTGATTTGTGAGATTAGCTCATGGTCTAAGAAACTGCGATCCAGGAGTCTCTAAGTTGTCAAAATCACTCGGGGATTGCACCTAACATGGGTCATACCAACCCTTAACATGGATGGATTTTAGGTGTCTCCTCCTAGCTACCACGGAGTTTCGAACCTAGGTCACCATACAAAATGAGACCCCTTGAAACCAATCGGACTAACAAGATTTGACAACAATTTTCATAAAGTTGTTTATGTAGAGAGAGAGATTATTAAGTGGTAAAGATTTGTGCACAAAGGCACCCTATATGACATTGAGCCCTTCACAATTTTTTTTATTATAAGTCTTTTGTCCTATAATATTAAATTTCTAAATAGTCTGGTGGGTTAGCTCAAGTGGATGGGTGTCGTTGTTTGCTCGAATTAGGTTCCGGGGTTGAATCCATGACCATGAGTCTATTTAGGACCTCACTTGTTGTTTCCACCTGGTTAGACCCGTAATCAGGCCGAACAATTTACCCCGTTTACCATCCACAAAATGTGAGGAAGTACTCGGGAATTTCCCATGTTGTATTCCCAAGAATAAATAAATAAAAAATTTCTAAATAAATAAAAAATAACAAAATAATTATATTATTTTTTTTGTTAATTTATGTTTTAAATTTATAAATAAATTAAAAATATTTATAATATTTTTTTGACTTGTTGTAAACCTTCGTGTGGAGGTTAATTATTTATTGTATTAATTTGATAATAAACATTTAGATAAGATTGTCATTTGTGTATATTTGTCTATGTAAAGTTTCCCATTCACAGTGCTTATAGGAAATTACATTAAAAGACTCAAGCTCTAGGGAGATTTTACAACAATAGTAGTCCTCGCAACACTTTATGATCTTGGCATAAATATTATGCTATTTTATAATTTTGTGTTTTGTTGTTTTATCAAATTGATAAACAAATACAAGTACTAAGATTATTTTGCATAGTAAAGGTAAATTAGAAAAAATGATTTATTACAATATCGTTAGTGGCACTGATGATTTTGCTAAAACCTATTCAATGATTCTTTCTCCATTACAAGAGTATGATGTGCCTTCCCATCATAGGGTGTATACCTTATACTATTGAAAACTGTGACCATATATATTTTGTGCAAGCCACAACATAATATTGTTGTCATTCGTTTCTCGAAAATTTGATGGATGTTGTAATGATGACTTTCGAGCAAAGTGAGGATGTTATAACAACTCTTACAAATCCTAAGGAGCTCCAAGCTGCATCAATATAGGTAAATTTCATCCTTAATTTCTCTAGGAGCAAGTTGAACAAAAGGTGGTAGTTTGTTTTGCAAAATTTGAGAACCATTGGTTTATTGGTGTGTGTAAAATAATAATAATAATAATTTGTTTTTAAGGTTACGGTCAAGCCAGACACCAAATTGGTGTATGAGACCCCCTTGTTTGTGGGACAAGGGACCCCCTTCGCGCAACAATTTGACTGTTAAATTCTACTGAGGTATACATACCCTACCCCCCTCTAAATTTGATTATTTATGAAGCAATCATAGACCTTATGAACAACGTAAAGATGACAATTTACAAATCCTATATGGCATCAATTCCTAAAATGCATTCTAAATTGCAATCTTGGACATCTTTATCACAATTTTATAAACCTAGTTATATTATAATAATATTACCATCTAAGTTGCAATTGGTTAGTCCAATGGTTTAGCTCGAGTGGTTTAGTGTTGTGAATTATAAGCATGAGGTCATCGTGTCAAGTCCCCAGGGTAGTTGCCTCTATGAATATTGTGGGCCTCACTCAATGTCCCTGTCAAGTTAGGTTTCCAAAACTGCAACCAACTGGTTTACCCTCGGTACCATTCCCAGAATGAGGGGAAGTGCTCGATAGGTTTCCTTAGGATATACATTTAGAAAAAAATCAATTCGTTCTAGCTCGGGTGGTTGAGAGAAATGATTGTTATCCTCCCCACCCATGTTCAATTCCCATAAGTGACAAGTTGATCTCATTATGATTATAGTGTTTCTAATATCCCCAAATAAGATAGGTTGGAATATTAATGTTTGTTGTCCAAATGTATGGTTATTGCCTTGGTTTTTAGGACATAGATTCTTTGGCAACTTTTGACAAACACTTTGCATGTATTATATTTATAGACATTTCGTCAAACATATGGCATGCAAATTAAATACACCAAAAACATAAGAGATAACATTGACGTCTTTATTATGAATGAAGTCTTAAATACAATCACAAAGGATCTATAATGAATGTCATAACAGTTGCAATGCAAACAATAAACACTACCAAACTCAATCTAAACCTGGATAATGATTCCCATGACTCCTAAGAGTTGTCTCATGTTGAGGAAAAGGTATAAAGAACCTTACTTAAGCATTTTTCAAATCTTGTATGGCTAAGACAAGATAGTTGGGAATGCCACCCGAGGTTTATAGCCTCAAAAATATTCACTTAATGCACAAGTATCAATTGCAAAGGATCAAGGTTGATTTTAGGTTTACAACAATGTACAATAAAATTAAACAAAGCTATGTGAGAGTATACATAATTTACAATAATGTAAACATGGAGATAAAAGCAAAAGAAAGAACCATATATCATGAAGACACATATGTGAGACAAAAACAATAATCTGATTTTATTTCATTATGAGACACAAAACTGAGTTCTCTTTTACAAACCCCTGCGAGGGTAGGGACCAAAGTCAGATTTAGAAGCCTTCGATGGGCACCATACAAAAAGACTCTGACAACACAATAAAACTGAAACTAATGATCTAGATCGGCTTGCCACAACATGTTTCCACTTGACTCTGCAAGATAATCTTTATCGGTCATGAAATTTAATTCATAAACAAACAAGAATACACAAACTGCCAAAGATAAATCAAACACCTTTAAAACAAGCTGCTAAAATATGTGAATCAGTTTTGAATCTTGTTGCCTTCAATAAGACCCTGTTGTCATCAAGAGGATTAAGCTTTCTAGTAAAATCTGAATGAATGAAAACTGAAAATATCTCACTAATATAGAGCAAACATTTTGGTCGTAGTTTTCCTTCTATCCTCCCTCTTATTCTCTTCATCTCCTTGAGCCTTTATTCTTTCCAAATAAGTTGAAGTAGTTCAATTAATTTCTTTAGTTAAGTCAAACTAACTTAACTAATCAGTTAAGAGAAGTAAATAATAATATATAAATAAGGGTCTTAATTAATAATAACTAAATAGGTGGGACCCCTTGTGACTCCCATCATTCTCGTTTTTCCAATCATCAAATATAGAGTACAAAATTAATCATTTGAATCACATAACACCTTTGTAACTCCCATGCTCATCATTTAAATAAAAAAATGTCAACAAAAATTATGACCATATCCCCAAAAATAATATATCCATCTTATCCTTGAAAAATGCCTAAATAAAAGCTTGTTGTCCAAAACTTGGTCAAAATATTGAAACAATGTCTTCGTCACTAAACAACATAAAAATCATCAAAAACCATATTTGTTGTGTGAAGCATTTTGCCTCTTCTCACTGTTGTCCTCCCTTGACTTTTCTGTAGCAACCTTTGGTTAGTTAGAACCTTGGGGTTGTATTGCATTGATCACGTGGGATATCAGTTTTTAATCTTTTGCTAGCGTGCGAGGACTGTACTGGCGAAGCAACATGAGCAATTTGATCATTGGGATTAACTGGTGGTGGTGGTGGTAAAGGAAATGACATAGTGGGCCAACCACGGCGGTGAAAGACGGGTTGGTGGACAATTTCTTACCAATTGTCATTAGCGGGGGGGTCAGGTTGCATTGACACATGTGGAGGAACAGGAATGCCGGGAAAATTTCGAGGTTGTTGAAAAGGGGGCGTTTTAGGTCTAGGATGCAATATCCCATGGCCAACCAAATTAAAGAACCTAGCTTGAAACAAATGGTTCAACTCTTGCGGATCAGCATCAAAGTGAATAGAAAATCGAGGCCTCTTATGGCCTCGATGCCAGATACCCCTGCCTCTGTTATTTCGGCCATTACTGCCTCTGCTAAAAAAAATCATCCTGTAGCAATAATTGGTCAGTCGTGAATTTCTTAATAACCCAAACATGAAACTCCACTTAAATAAATCAAGAGTTGGCTCTATAATTACTACATGATGCATGCAATCCATCCATAAAAATGCCATTTACTAATTGCGACACGAACATGGAATTGATAGGGTCAATGGGGGTATGGAGGGCTTGTATTTAGTGTAAAGTGATAACATGGAGGGGGGAGGATTTACGAATACTTTTAGAGCAATCAATAAAAAACAATCTACTGTGTATCTAAACACATCCTGAACACCAGTCATCAATTACTGCCACGTCATTTTTTCTTCATTTCCATACAGATTTCTCTTAAAAATAAATATCACAAAACAGGGAGTGGACAAATGCATTTGGGATAATGAGGGGGTTGTACTTTGCAACAAATGTTAGAATGGAAGGGATTCCCACGGATAATGTTCTAATAATATATCAAACAATTCCATCCTCGTCATCAATTAACAATCACCACCTCTTACTGTTTCAAAATTGAACAACACTCTGTTTCTAAAAAACACAACCCAGAACTGGTGTTTCTTTTCAAGGCTGCTCATTTTCCTTAGAAATTGCATTGTACAGTAACCAATTTATAGTTTAATGCCCAAAAATTATTTAACAATAATAGCATTGCTTGTGCACAATTAGTCGAGGAGTGAACAACATCATAATAATCATAACCATCACAACAAACAGTCGAGGAGCGGACAGGTTGTAGCCTACAATATCAACACCAGTATTGTTTAAACCTACAGGGTCCCACGAAGTGTCCAAAGGACTGCATGTGTTTAACAATAATTCGACTGAAACCATGCCTTCAATTTTCCTTGCACTCTGGTTTGTAAGATTCATTTAAAGCATACATAATTCATACATAGGTTCTCTTCGCATTTGAAACAAAACAATCAATTTGTATCTTAACAATATTTTTGCAATGCTACCATTGATAATTTATTGTGACAGACTATATTACCAAACGAATGAGTGGTTTCATCCTTTTCATCTTCGCACAGCAAAAACCTATGACCAAAAAGAACATGAACAGTGCCCTTGCTAAATTCTGGGTTGGCCATCTCCCACGATATTTTCCAAACACAGGGCTCAATACACAACAA
Source organism: Picea sitchensis (assembly GCA_010110895.2). Lineage (NCBI taxonomy): Eukaryota > Viridiplantae > Streptophyta > Pinopsida > Pinales > Pinaceae > Picea > Picea sitchensis. Next base: position 26,844 of record SNQJ01S0026146.1, on the reverse strand, counting down.
TGGATAGGAATGTGGTGGAAGTAGACGAGCTAACCAAGTTGAGGGTTTGGCCAAAAAGAGCACAAAAGGTTTAATTCCACCATAAAACTTCACATTTATATTCATAGAGTTGTTACAAGGACGTGGGCACAAAAACCAACAACTTAAATGACAGGCAGAGTGTCCATATAACCCACAAGTAAGGAGCAGTGATATGCTCAGGGAAGAAACCCAGTACAAGAAACCAGAGGCAAGGCAAGCTCGAGAGTTTCCCCAACTGTATTCTTTCCCACAAGTAAAGCACGAATACCAAATACAATAAGAGACATCCATGCAGCTTTTCAATGCGAATGGTTCAAATACAATGCCACAGAGACCAACACTTAACCACCAATCCATAAATCAAAATTTACACATATAATATCTTTGGAATGCACAGACCGTGAGAAAACAAGAGCCGACTGTTGACTTAATTAAAGAGCGGAGCAAAAACTCATGGATGGAAAAGCAAGAAACCCCATACCTATGTAAAAGTTGATAAGGAGAAAAAACCAAGCATGTATACCTCCTCCACGACCGAGCAAAGCAGAGCAACATCAACCAACAAGAGAAAATGCAAAAATGGCTAGGGTAGCGGGCGCGAGGTAGGTTAGAGCGACGTGCATTTACTGCACGTCGCTTCCACCCTTACATTCTCATTCATGACCAGTATGAGCAAGTCGACTATACGACTCATAACCCATTAAATCCAAATTAATTTAATACAATGTCAAATGCCCCATAGTTTGCCAATATTCAAATTTACAAATCTGCTAATCCTTGTCCAAAATTCCCATGTAACACATATATCAAAACCTCTCTAGGGGTACCAAGTCATAACTTAGATTTCCAATTAAACTCATGCGTGCAACCCTTATAGCAAGAAATCAAGGTGATCATCACACCATACATAGCATACAACTTGAAACACAGAGTTTAGATCTTTTTATCAAACTAAATGCAACATAGTAACACTTGTGAGGGTTATATAAAGACAACATCATTTCTCCTTTAGTCAAATCGCCCATAACATCCTGTGATCGATTTTCGACAGCGATTTAAAAGAAAATAAACAGTAGAGCTCATATCACAACCAAGTCATAAGCACATAAAAATGAGTCATCCTTCCTTCATATTCACACACGGGGTCCCACCTATATAGTATCTTATTAATTATACATAAATAATAAGGCATTTCAACCCATTTGCATGCAGGTACCATACGTTGTGCTTTTGGGCCTCAACAAACTGGCAACTCCACAAGGTAATCTGTTTCCAACATATTAAGAACTCAAAATGTTTGGTTTCATAGATCAGAAGAAAAAAAAAATTACTGAAGAGAATAGTTATGCAACATGGGGAAAAAGATGGTTTAAGGGAAATAATGAGGTGAGATTTTGGGAATAACTCATGGAAAGTTGTAACACCCATGTTTCCCCCTATTTGTAAATATAATTATATGGGCCAAGAGACTATGGAAAACTCAATATGTGTGAATGTTTGATTTAATGGACCTTTGTATAAAAGGTCAATGAATGTAAATTATGTTATTTACTAGAAAATGGATAAGTGTTGCATGACTGCTGGAAAGGGGATGTGCTAAGAGAGATCATGAATGCTATGAAAGAGAGGGTGAAGGGGACCGGGAATGGTTGCGTTAACCTCCACCAAAACCAGTACCTTACTAGATTTAATTGCTCAGGACTAGAATAGACCTTTGACCCAGAAATAAATTACAGTTAGTATGGTAGGTGGAAAGACCTCCTCAAGATTTAATGAGGGGATAGGGCAGAGCACCCATCTGTAAGGCTTTCAGACCTGACCATGGACTGAGAATTCGAGCCACACACAATCTTGTTGAGGAAGGCAAGAAAGGAAGGTGCGGTGGGTGGAGGAAGACCTACGAAGAGTGTAGAGGAGAGACTAAGCTCTTAGGTTCAAGGAAGAACTAAGGGATGCGCGTGTTCTGGTCATAGGAAATGGCTAGCAAGGTCATGTTACAAGATGATAAACGAGGTTGGTCCTCCTTGCTTGATATTGTGTAAATCGTTGCCAAGATCCTAGGGAGGAGGAGAGTAACCTTTGTCCCTAATGTCGTTGAGCCGGAAGAAGAGATTTCATCGCAGAACATGGTCGTCTAGCTCGGGGGTGGCTAGTGGTAAATCTATTAGGAGTGACTGATCCTATGGTTGGGTGGAAACAGGAACCCATTTCAGTAGTTGCTTCAAGTTATCTGGCTCTGATAAGTGTTTTCATACTCTATACATTGAATTAGGAATAATGGATGCATGCATGTATTTATATATATATGGTTTCTGCATTGAAATGGTTAATTCATGTGTATGTGTTTGCTTCCTTGCAAGTCTTATGCTTTTGCTTGATTTTCCATATGCTCCAGTTTAACCCTCGAAGGTGTTTTTCCCAGGGAATTACCTCACAGTTTCTAGTAGTCTAAGAGACCTTAGGCTTGCGCCCATGGCCTTAACCAAATCTTGGCTAAGAGTAGAGCTCATAGCCCGAGAGCCATCAAGAGGTCCATGTGACTTGGGTCTAGGAACCTTGTGCTAAGCTCGAAAGGATCTAGATCTTGATGGTTTTGGAGTTTTGGGAGCTTGAAGTTGTGGGATGTCAAACTTCACGATAGTCAAAATTACTCGAACTCCCTAAGTAACAAGAGCCATAGATGAATCAAGAACCTAACAAAGGAGATGAATGTGAGTCATTCATCGGAAGTAAAATCGATCTCATTCGTCAGGTCGACTTAAAGATCCACTACAGTTAATGGATCAAACATCAGCCATTTGATTAGATCGATGGTTGGGAATCATTGTGGAGCACGAAGGAGAAATTAATGGACGTGTTAGTTCACGGTCCGCAATCAACAAACATCGTTGATATCGTCGGGGTGGATGAACAACGACCACGATTTAAAAGAGTCGGGTGAGAACTTTTCAGATTGCAGAGATTGAACCCTCTGATAAATAGCGAGCACGTCGGGGTTCCGCAATCACTATTAATCGTCAATTTGTGAACAAATTGGTACTGGTCGGATCTCGACTATGAGATCTGAGGGGTGTTGAAAGACGACGAGGCACAGTGATGTCATCCATGGTGATGTGGATTTAAGCTTGACAAGCCATGTGTCACCTAGATGCATGTGCGTCACCTACCCCATAGAGCCTTTGGAACGTGACACGTGTCATCCCAGGTGAGGGTAAGTGTCGCCCCTAACCCTTCCACATGTCAGCCCTTGGAACGTGCCCACCAAGCCAAGGTGGTTAGTGAAATGATCAAAATCCCAGAAGTCCATCCTAGTCGTTGATGTCGGGAGACACTTGGCAACAGATCATGTACTCCAGAGGAGAGTCACTTTGGAGTATTTGAAGCTTGGTGCTTCGAAAATCTCTGAAGCCCGAAGTAGCGGAGTAGATCTGAACTGTCCATCAATTAGGACATGTGCAGTACATCATTAACTCTGGAGGAAAGCCACTCTAGAGGATTTGAAGCTTGGTGCTTCGAAAATCCCCGAAGGCCGAAGCGTCGGAGTTCATCGTGACCATTGAACAGAGGAGGACACATGGCGAGAGATCTGCCACTTTGGAGAAAAGTCACTCTGGAAGAAAAGGGGTGTTGCGTGGGTTAAGAACTCCCGAAGGCTGAAGAACCGGAGTTCATCGTGACCATTGAATAGATGAGGATGCATGTCAAAAGATCCGACACTCTGGAAGGATTTCACTCTAGAGGTTTGCATGTGTGAAGACTCGAGAACTGTCGAAGCCCGGAGTCCAAATTGAATCAAAGCTGTCAAATTATTTGAGGACACGCGACGTTTAATTGTGAACTTCAGAGATTTTCCACTCTGGAGGATTTGCATGGTGGTTGTCTTGGTGCCTGTCATCTTGGCATCTGGTCATAACAGGCGGTCGTATGTGATTGTAGACGGAGGGAAGGGGCTAGACCTGGAATTCAATCCGAAGGCCGAACGTCGAATTCCCCTCTATCTTGTGAGTTAGTCGAGGATCAAGCCCAGTCATTGGATTGGTTGGTGGATGGATCTCCACCATAGATTTTGGAATGTTGGAGGCTCTGGTACATCGAAGGACTCAAGATGGAGCTTATTGAGTTGGATCGACATGAAAGTCGCTTGGCCCCGACCAATGAACACCCGAGGAACTTGGGAGAGGTATATCTGCCAGTTCTAAGCTTGGTTTTGAGCATGGAGACCGTGGTTGGAATGCTCTAGATGAGCAGAAGGTGATAGAGACCCCAAATGGAGGATTTGATATAGTTAAGGAAAACGAAATTTTGACGCCCCACCATGGGTCTGTTACAAAAGTGTTACGTATGAGGGGGTTTGGTCTTGTATGCATAACATTCGATCAATATGTAACATATAATGCTTCTTAAAGATTCAAGGAGAAATTTTTTCTGATATGCTCTTTTGAATCTCATGATGGAGGGAAGAAAGGGATAACAAAAATAGAGAAGAAGACAAAATCAACTATCCTACAACAGTGTTGAAAGAAAAAAGCAATTTCAGTGATGTATAAAAGGAGGACATCATGACAACTGTGTATATCTTTATTGTTTATTGATCAACAATACTTAAAGAAGGACATTGTCATGGAAAAACTGATCCAGACTTTATCTCGACAAAAGATCATTCAATATAAATATAACAGAAGAAGCGAAAGACAAAACTAAATAAACTAAAAAACCAATTTATTATTTATGTACAAAAGAACGGAAGAACATTCTTGGAGTCAGGTAGGATGACATTTTGCATAGAGAAATGCATCATCTATTTTGGATGGATGATTAATGAATTGAAATATGATGCATAAAGAGTGTCTATCACCTTGCCGACCAACAAATGCATGTAGCAAGGGTAATGGGCCTATCAAGATGCAGAAAAAGTAATTACCATCTTGCAGGACCTGCCAACCAACAAGATGGGATTTCAGCTTGATATTGGAAACATGCATATGATCAATAACATTAGAATGATGGTTAGAAGTTTTGATGAATAGGATGGAGTTAATGGGCTCTTTGAGCATTATAAGGTCATCATTTACAATCTCCTGATCAGGAAAAGAACTAGCATGCACCGAGGGAGAAAATAAAGGATTCAAATGCATAGGAATCCCTTTAAATTAATCATCATCAAAAGAAATCATGCATGCAAGGGAGATATGTATATCGTCATTGAATTCCTCAACCTCTTTGAATTGAAACAACGGGTTTGTGAAGGAATTCTGCAATGTAAAATCTTGATTATCCTTATGGTAATTTTCAGAAGGAGAGTCAACATATGAATCTATATGGCCCCTTGAATCCCCTCTTTCATCTTCTTCAGAATGGTCATGAGAAATGTGAGGGATAGTGCTATTCAAATCAAGAGAATCCTCCCTATCTTATTCATCCATGAAGAGTAGCTCATTATACACAAGTTGATCTTGACTAGGATGTATTTCAAAAAGGTCATCATTAAATGGGAAGGCATCAAATAAATCATTGTCAAAAGTAGGATTAGTAGGCATATCAGGACAATAATCCTTACAATCCTCTGTGAATATGGCACTACGAGATGCAATATTGTCTTCTTGTAGACTCATCATGAAGAGGGAAGGATTTGTGTGATATTCATTTTTAGCCTTTAAGAACAATCCACAAGTTAATTGTTCATGAGGACCATAGCGAAAGTTACATCGAGGAGGATCAGGGATGCTTTCAGGTAGAAATTCAAAGTGATGAAAGATAAGCGGAGGAGGAAAGTCGATAAGAAACTTTACAAAAATTGTTTCCCCCATGAAAATTTGACTTGATACTATACGTCTAGACCAGTATCATGTTTTTCCATGGAGGGAAAGTGGAAAAAGATCTACAAAAGTATGTATATCATAAACCCCAATAGATTGACAGAAGCCAAGGAAATCATCAATATGGTTGTGAGAAGATTCCCATAAGTTACCCTCGAAAAGAGGACAACTAACCATTGACAATGATCTCAAATTAGATTTATACATGATCATGCAATATAGGATTCGATAAACTCATGGAAAAAGGAAAAAAGAAGTTTATAAGCAAAAAAACATATAAACAGTAAATACAAAGTATTAATCATTTGAATCACTCTCCTTTTGCCAATCATCAAATATAGAGTACAAAATTAATCATTTGAATCACATAACACCTTTGTAACTCCCATGCTCATCATTTAAATCAAAAAATATCAGAAAAAATTGTGACCATATCCCCAAAAATAATATATCCATCTTATCCTTGAAAAATGCCTAAATAAAATCTTGTTGTCCAAAACTTGGTCAAAATAATGAAACACTGTCTTCATCACTAAACAACATAAAATCATCAAAAACCATATTTGTTGTGTGAATCATTTTGCCTCTTCTCACTGCTTTCCTCCCTTGACTTTTCTGTAGCAGTCTTTGGTTGGTTAGATCCTTAGGGTTGTACTGCACTAATCACGTGGGATATTAGTTTTTAATCTTTTGTTGGCGTGCGAGGACTGTACTGGAGAAACATCATCAGTAATTTGAGCATTGGGATTAACTGGTGGTGGTAAAGGCAATGACACAATGGGCCAACCACGGTGGTGAAAGATAGGTTGGTGGACAATTTCTTACCAATTGTCATTAGCAGGGGGTTCGGGTTGCATTGACACATGTGGAGGAACAGGAATGCCGGTAAAATTCCGAGGCTGTTGAAAAGGGGGCCTTTCAGGTAGAGGATGCAATATCCCATGGCCAACCAAATTAAAGAATCCATCTTGAAACAAATGGTTCAACTCTTGCGGATCAACATCAAAGTGAATAGAAAATCGAGGCCTCTTATGGCCTCGATGCCAGTTACCCCTGCCTTTGTTATTTCATCCATTACTACCCCTGCTGAAAAAACTCATCCTGTAGCAATAATTAGTCAGTCATGAAGTTCTTGATAACCCATACATAAAACTCCACTAAAATAAATCAAGAGTTGGCTCTATAATTTACTACATGACGCATGCAATCCATCCATAAAAATGTCATTTATTAATTGCCACATGAACATAGAATTGATAGGGTCAATGGGGGTATGGAGGGCTTGTATTTAGCGTAAAGTGATAACATGGAGGGGGAAGGACTTACAAATAATGTTCAAGCAATCAATAAAAAAACAATCTACTATGTATCTAAACACATCCCCGAACACCAGTGATCAATTACTGCCACATCATTTTTTCTTCATTTCCGTACATATTTCTCTTAACAATAAATATCATAGAACAAGGAGTGGACAAATGCATTTGGGATAATGAGGGGGTTGTACTTTGTGAAAAATGTTAGAATGGAAGGGATAACCACAAATATTGTTCTAACAATATATCAAACAATGTCATCCTCACCATCAATTAACAATCACCACCTCTTATTGTTTCAAAATTGAACAACACTCTGTTTCCCAAAAAAACAACCCAGAACTGGTGTTTCTTTTCAAGGCTGCTCATTTTCCTTAGAAATTGCATTGTATAGTAACCAATTTATAGTTTAGTGCCCATGAATTATTTAACAATAATAACATTGCTTGTGCATGTTGGAGTTACTTCACACACACCTAGGATTTCTTCCTAAGGTTTTTCCTTGTTTATTAGTCATAATTAGTCATTATCCAATCTCCTATATTTAGGGGAAAATATTACACCTGGAGAATATTCTCTTTCAGTTGACACTTCAGTTTGACTAGTTGAGTTGAGTTTAGAAGCTACATTGGTTTTGTCACCATGCAACATTGGGATCATCACCAGCTAATGCGCACTTTCCTTGGGATCATCACCAAACTGGCGTATTACCCTTGATTCCTTGATCTACTCCTCACTACTCTTTGTTCAGTCAGTTAACTGAAGACTAGTTGACTAGTTAACTCAGCTAGGTGGCAATTCACTCCCGTAACTGCCTAAGAGACTAGACTAGGTGGCAGTCCACTCCTGTAACTGATGGTGTGTGTCCGGATCACTCTAGACCACCACTATGGAGCATTAGTTCTCCCCCAATGCACACTCATTGAGTTATACAGAGTATATCATGTGTAAATTATTCATTATTCATAACGGTTAATGAGAATTATTCTATTCTTTCTCTCCTTCTTCTTCCTTCTCAATTTCTCTATGCAAATGTGTGTAGTATTTTCTAGCTAGATCTATTTTGTGCAGGTTCAACACATTTACATGAATCCTGAGCCGACAAACTACTAAGCAAAAGCTACATCAAAAAAATTTGCAGGTACAAAAGATTGAAGACAGCGGAAAGATGGATTTCCAAAAAGAATTCATTCTTACACCTTACAACTACTTTGCATGGAAGGAGAAAACAGTCATACATCTCTGAACCAAAGGGTTGTACAGGTTAACCTTGAATATAGATACATAACCGAAATCAACCATAGAAAAATCCAAGTATTTAAATCGCATGGATGAGGCACTCGAAACAATTTGCAGTCTTATTTCTCTCGATCTCCTTTTTCACATATCTTCCTATAAGACTCCCAATGAAGCCTGAACCACCTTGGAAGGGATCTTTGGAAAACAGGATGAGATGAGGGGACACATGGTGGAGGTGGAATTCCTCTCATTGGATCCAAAAAGCTTCAACAATATCCAATATTTCTTTACAAAATTCAAGGATTTACTGTCGCAACTCAAAGCTTGCGGGGTTGATAAATCGAAGGAGGAGAAACAAATGGTTCTCA
>SNQJ01S0026146.1:0-16626 GCA_010110895.2 Picea sitchensis | reverse complement strand
ATTTTGGTCAATATGTGTGAAGTAATATTATATGAATATAAATATCATCAATAAGATAAGCATTCAATAAGTTTGGTCATCACTATAAGTAATTTTTAAATTGTCTTCAATGTTAAGTTATATTAAGATGAGATGGAGCAAATTGAGCAAATGTAATATTGGGAGGCTTTGTTGGAGTTATAAATCTAGATTGAGAGCAACCATGACAATAATTTCAAATGTAAGTGCATCATAGCCTATTGTAAACATAGTAATGTGAGTTTTAATGGGATATATATATTTTGAATAAGATGCAATTGAGTGAGTCTTAATTGTCACAAAATTGATGAAAATTTATCTTCTTTATATTGAATTACTTTGAAATTTTAAAACTTTAATACTTTAACTTTATAACCTTTCTTCATTAAATTTATATTTATATACCCATTTTAATAATTATACTATGTTTCATTTACCTAGAACTATTTATAAATAGGATAAAAAATATGGTCACATGAAGATGTTAATACATTCCTATATTCATTCTTATAGATGTCACAAAGTCATATATAGGTGTGTGTCCTTTATAGATGGACATATGGAAAGGACTTGTTAAGTGTCATATATATTACACTATAAAAAATTGTCACAATAGATCATACCATAGTTTCTAAAATCAATTATATGTAATGTTTTGTTTTAAAATTAAGATTAAATTTACTATTTGGATAAGAAAACAACATAAAATGCTTAAGAAAAGAACATACCAACCATGAAAAAAATTAAAATACCAATCATGAACAGAATGAACAAAATTAATTATGTTATATTTATGTCATATATAATTCTGTTAATTCTGTCATTTTTCATAAAATGACAACAAATCCAACAAAGATCAGAAACACACATCAATTTAGATATGTATTAATCTTAGTTATTACTCTTAGTTATAAGAACATATCAAACACACATAACAGAACATGAACAAATCTTCTTGTATGAGTCTTAACCCTATATTATGTTAAGATCATATAAACGCATAGAGTAGATTATCATAAGTTGAATGCAAAGGATGTTGTTGTATTTGTATTAGTATTGAGTTAGAAGCAATCCCATAAATATGAAAAGGTATAAAAAGTGCATACATGTAACATATGAGCACAACCAGTATAGGTCTTATTCATATCCTATACTAGGAGTAGGACCCTAATCAATAAGAATGCAACATCAATGTCATTATGAATGAATATGATGGAATTACTTCTAAGCAAAGAATGTTGTGTAATTCAGTTTGTTCACAGGGCTTGTTGTGGTCTCATATCATATTAGCTCATTAATTCATCATGTTCAACCCTATACAGTTAGTTGGTATGATTACAACAACTTTGTTTCATGGTTCTGTACACTTCCTTTATCCCTATTGTTTCCATGATTGTAATTTTTAACTGAAAAATTAAATTAGCAATACTATTAGCAGAGAAGTGGAGTTTTGTCAACGTTGTACTTATTTTGCTCCTATTGCAGAAACTACTATAGACATATTTTTGTATTTCAATCATTTTGTTAGGTCTATTAAATATTGTGATATGTACTAGGTCCTTTGTGGTGATGTTTATTTACAGTTGTTGTCAGAGTCTAATTTTGTTCAGTTTCGGCACTATTCAGGGTAGTGGAGGCCCTGTAGTAGTCATGCTTAGCCCTTGGTCTCACTGTTTATAGTTAGAATAGCTAGTCTGTGTCCTGCCCTAAACTTTACAGTCTCTTCAGGCCTCTGTCTATTTTCTGCAACTCTGTCTATTTTCTTAGTGGTTGTATGGATTTCCTATGGAACTGGGTCTTTGTTACTGGTTCTAGATCTACTTATCCTGTTGCTTGAGGTACTATATGGACATGGTCGAATATGGCCCTGCCCATGTACATTGGCATGCCCAAATTCAAGCATGTCCCTATACATGGACAGGGCCATATTCGTCCCTATCCATGGACAGGGACAGGTCTGAATTTGAGCCTATCCCTGTACATAGACAGGGCCGAATAAGGCCCTGTCAACATTATAAACTCAAATTTTTAACTAAAAATTTAAATTTTCCAAAAATTTAACATTTAAACATATTTGAAATTCAGCTCGGTTTAAAATTTAAAATTCAGCCATGTTTAAAAATTTAAAATTCGGCCCTGATTAAAAATATAAAATCCGGCCCTGTTTAAACATATTTGAAACATGTTTAAAAATTTAAAAATTAAACATATTTAAACATAAGGGACAGATCCATATTCAGCCATGTCCATTTACAGGGTCAAATAAACCCCTGTCAACAATCAAAAATTAACTTCTAAATTCTAAAATTTAAATAGAAATTTAAAATTTAAGACCGAAATAGAAATTTAAATAGAAATTCAAAATTTAAATTCTAAAATTCTAAAATAACTTCTAACTTCTAAATTCTAACTTCTACAAGGACAGGGTCGTTTAAGGCCATGTCTACATTCTAAACAAAAATTTTAAACTCAAATTTTTAACTAAAAATATAAATTTTCTAAAAATTAAAAATTTTAACATATTTGAAATTCGGCCCTGTTTAAAAATTTAAAATTTAAACATATTTGAAACATGTTTAAAAAATTAAAATTTAAACATATTTAAACATAATGGACAGGTCCATATTCAACCCTATCCATGTACAAGTACATGCTCGAATTCAGGTTGGTCACTGTACATGGACAGGGATGAAGAAGTCCCTGTCAACAATCTAAAAAAAATATTTAAATCCTAATTTAAAATTATAAATTCTAAGCTATAATTCAAAATATCCTAATCTAAACATACCTGGACTGAACGCCCGCTGCTCCAACGTCCACAACACCACCCGTCCACAGAAAACACCGCCCGTCCACCGGCAAAAAACAACAAGCACCAAACATGAACGTTGTCCACCCGCACACAGAACACCATACACCTCGCAAAAACACCATACACCACCCGCACATCAAACGTTGTCTTCCCGCACAACAAACACCAAATAGGAACGTTGTTCGCCCACACACCAAACACCAAACAAGAACATTGTATGCCCGCACAACAAACACCAAACAAGAACGTTGTCCGCCCACACAACAAACGCCAAACATGTATGAACTCGCAAAAACTATTGCAGGAGCGATGTGCGGGTAATATATAAACCTTTTTTTCAGCCGAACTAATCTTTCAGCCGAAAAGTGTTTTTGGCCGAAATAATCTTTCAGCCAAAAAGTTCTTTCAGTCGAAAGATTATTTTGGACGAAACATTATTTCGGCCAAAATATCTTTCGGCCAAAAAGATGTTACCGGATGAAAAATATCTGTCTGGCTAAAAATGTACATGAAAATCGAGGGCGTCATCAGGGTGCCATTCGATTTGACGTTCAAAGGTTCAGCCGAAACAGTGTTCGGCCACAAAAATAGGACTTTCGGTTGAAAAGAGAATTAGTTCGGCCGAAAAAATGTCTTTCAGAATTTTGGAGAGCCGATTGTCACGAAAGTGTTACCCACCTTCATGAATTTACCCACCATCTACTCATTTGCACAATTTCCATTTACTTATCATGCAACATATTGGTTGGCGACATTCCTTTACTTGGTATTCATTCATTTACCAGTTACTTCAGTGTGCGACATTATAACATCATATATGAATAACACATTTAACATCATTACACCATAATAGTAAACATCATAACATGCAAAGACAACACATCATGACACAAGGTTTTAACATGGTTCACCCAACTTGGGCTATGTCCATAATGACTGGCTTCTTATATTAGTCATTTATAATATTCTTACAACTGCACACTGTGCTACAAAATATGCAACAGTAACATTACCCAAACGTGCATAGTCGTTCTGCTACAGTGAGAGCCTACCTTCGAAAACCTCAGTCATAACATCTGATCACTCGGCCAAAAACTCAAATTATGCACAATGCACCTTAACTTCTCATTCTTCAAAACCCCTCTACCCAAAAACCATTTACATATTTATACATCAAAATAGGGCTAAACCCATTACATTGTGGACAAAATGTCCCAAAATCCTAAATATTTTTCACCTTTTATGCACCGCTCTGTCACATGTCATCCTAACACACGCTTTGACTCTTAAAGTTTGCTCTCATCATGCACTTTGGTCCATCTTCTAACTGGATTTTATTCTTTGAATTATTTTTGCATAGATCCTAAAACTTAAGCAAAATGTATCCAAAATTCATATCCAATAGGCCCCCAACACTCACCCGTGGCTCGTCCTGATCCACTCAGGCATTCTTCCAGTGTTCCATGAACTTCTCGAATGTCTCTTTTGTTGTGGTGACCTTCTACTTTACCTCTATCTCCTTTCGCAAAACCATGTCGACGGTTTCGACAATAATCTAAGCCTGGATATTCTCAACACTGTCTTCAACTACCTATTTGATTATACCTCAAGTCATTGCTATGGTCATTGTCACTCTATATGCTTCGTCTTGTAGTACTTAAATCTTTTGTGCACAACCTTGTTGCTCCACCCTTAACTGATTCATTTATGGATACAACTTCATGTTCTCATCCACTGTCGTTACCACCTTTGCTGGCGATAATGTGCCCATTATGGCTTTGAACTTACATTCATTTTCCTGTGCAGCCTGGATATTCTAGCTGATATCATGTTTCTCCTTATCTTCAATTATATGCATTGAGACTCCAATGGTTTCTACATAGATTTGAGCACATTCTTCCTCTAGGCTATTTATGATATCCATAATTGTTGTCACTGTCTGCTCCCTTTTTCCTTTTCTTCAGGTGGAGTGCTCGGTGTCATGCGTGCTTCTAATTCGACTATACATGCATGGAAGCCATGAATAACTTCACTTATCTTCATTACTTGGTCTTCAATTGGTGTCTCCATCTATGTTGTGGGGAACTCTACCCATGGGGGCGTCACCTTGTTGACCAATATCTTATCACGTTCATTCATAAAGGGGGTTTTTAAATTGTAAAAAATAAAGTCAATATATTGTAGGTATTGAGGGGGTATGTGGGATATCAAGGAGTTTATAGGTATTGGGGGTTATAAAAAGGGGTATCTAGTGAAAATATGGGTTTCTAGTGAAAATATGGTTATTCTTTAACATCCCACAAATGAAGGCACTACGTCACAAGTTCACAGAGTGAATGCCCTGTGAATCTACTGCCTATGTTGCTAACTTGATCAATCTGCATTTGCCTGCTATTGATAACGACTAAGAGAGTGATGACCTTGCCTCCACATTATTTGTAGTACTTGTTGTTTGTTCCTCCTTTGTCTATCCAATAGTCTCATCGTTCCAATAGTCACCAATATTTGTGAACTTAGGTTTCTCTTTCGTGCCAATATTCATTTTGTGCACTCTTAATGGATTCACATATGCATCGGATTCAACTTTTGTACCTTCTACCACGCTCTCCCCTTAAGTCTTTGGTACTTGCACATTTCTTGGATCTTCTTCAATAACATTGTAACATTCCAGTAATTAATGGACTGTCACAGATTATCTATGTGCACTACACGAAGGTACTATTTCTATCTGGGATTCTTTCATAAAAATATTACTTCTAATGACTTGCAGAGCTACATCTACTAAGAGTGAACCAACTTCAAAACTAAATGTTACCTTGAAATTCCAGGTGAGCTCTTCCCAATCTTCTATCCCTCTCCGCACTATAGTTCTAGATACCAATTCTTGGGAACCATATCAAGTGTGTGTATGAACCTATGCATCCATTCCTACTTTGGAACTTGTCTTCAAGTTTTCATACACTGCACAACATGATCCATCAGACTGTTCATCCCTGCATACTTGTGCATAATTTCTTCTTTTGTAAATATGATATGCATCAACCTTTTACAGTGTTGCCAATCCTCTATTCCTTCCTTGTGTGTATCCCACCATCTCACTAGGGTTACTCTCAGTGAAAAAAGTGATGCCAAAAATATTTGTTGTTAGGGTATATGCAACTAAAATTCTTTTACAAAGGAACTTACCTCAGTTAATCCATCAAACCTTGGTGTCTCACATACCTATGTTCCGATTCAGTGCAAAGAACGAGTAATGCAGGCACATCTTCTGGTCGATACTTCGTACAACCTATGTTGCCAATGTTCAAGTCCTTCCTTTGAATCTGATGCACAAGAGATAATAATTCTCCAACTAAGCGCACCATCTGTAGTAGGATTGACGCAATCATACATGCACGTGGTCATATTATACAAGTTATCAATTTCTTTTCTCATGGGTTTTGCATGCCTTCTTTCCTCTATGGGGTCTAATGGTGCAGTGACCTTTAAGCCTCCTCCTTCAAAAAACATCTCTCTCTTCTTCAAGTTAATAATTGCTTGATTGTCAAAGGCCCAATCTATTCCAAGCAATGTTGGATACGACTGAATATTATCCATGATCTCAATGGCCTCAAATTCGGCTACGATGTGCACCCCATCTATGTTAACATGTACTCCTGCCAATATCCTAATCAGTATTATCTTATGTTGGTTTTCCAATCTCAACTGAACAGTTGACCAAACTATCTTCGGTTTCCCCATCATTTCCCACATCTGTCTTGGAAGAACATTTACATCTGATCCTAAGTCCAAGATGAAATTATCCATTTCATACTCTCCTATCTATGCACCTAATCTGAATTCTTTTTTTTCCTCTTCAAGAACTACTCCATATCCTCCATAAAGAAAGGTAGAAATGGTAAAGGAATGTGTTGCGATCGCACAAGAGCCTCCTAATTTTTTTCTCTTAGAATATCTCTAGGAAAATAAATCCCCCCCCCCTCCAAATATTACTACTAGAACCCTCACACCCTCTTTCTCGTGCAGGTGGCTAGGCCCAAGTTTTTCCTCCCCTTCTTCTTTCCTTGTCATTTTCGATTTCTCTTCAAATCACCTTGACATGTCGATCCACACTTCAACGAGTCCCCTCTTCCTCTGTCATTACATAGCGTATCGGAAAACTCACCCTTTATTCCACCTACACATTGACGCGCCAATGATTTCTTCACCAATACATAGGCCACCTTCCTTCGAACTTGGTTGATGCACTGACGCACTTCTGCTAATCCTCACTAACACATGCCCATGTCACTAATGAAGTTTGTGTGATCAACATCGACACTTTGATAATGTTCAAATGATTATCTTCACCGCGCACATGTCGTTCACTGGCTAATTTCCTTCCACTTTCACTGATGCATCACATATCGACAACATCCCTCCCTTTCGCTTCAATACAATGCATTTTGGTGAGGTTTGTCTCTCCCTCAATGATGCACTGTTTATTGATAATTTTCCCTCTCCCATCGTTGATATACCAATATAAGGATGTCAACCCCTCGTCGACACTAAACACATGGATGGTGATCTTCTTTCTCTCGACAATGTTGACCTGGTCAACAAGACTCACCATCATCTTGAGGCTTATCTAATGCTCCTCCAACTACGATCCTTCTTGTTGTGCCCATCAATTAGCCTCCTAACATTTCCAATGACTAATATATTCATGCCTAATTATATAGTTGATCATTGATTTGCTATCTCGCCTGATCAATTTCATGATCGTAGTCATGATAGATCTATTTGTGTCACCAATGGATTTCATCGTGCACATCATTTTGGCTTGTTTTTTTTGCACTTCTTGATTTTATGAATAAATCTTGATGGTGAAAGTGTCATCTAACATCAGATGGGTTAACCATGACACCAATTGGTCTTACGTTGTCTCTCAAATGCACTTCGGAAAAAATTCGATCCTCCTAACTCCTAAACAGTACTAAGCACTTTGAACGTCAGTTGACTTTTTTGGCAGATTTATAATTTCGTGCTACTAACACATCATCACAACATTAATGGATGAACTAAGAGCCTATATGCCACAGATGATGCAGGAACTTATGGAATCAATTTTGTGTGAATCAACAACAAAAACGCAACCCAAACTTCAATTAAAAAATGCCTTCGAGGGTAAGTTTTTGGTATCCTTCAAAGTGAATTTTTATGCCCCGAAATAGACCAATCATAATATTTCTGCCATTGCACTTCCAATGCAACTCACTTAATCGAAATCTGATGCCCGGAAGTGCCATAATGAATCGCCTAGGGTTTCTTTCCTGAACCGATTGCATCAGTCGTTGCATAGGTAAAATGTTTGTATGTCATGGTTAGTTGGCTCGTTGGAAGAACCTCTCTTCGCTCTTCATGGTGAAAAAAAAGTGACACCGCAATCAGAGGATGTATGAGAAAGTTATGAAGAATTAAAATTTCCTCCAAGAGAGTTAGCAAAAGGTTTACAAGATGGGGTTTTTTCCTCCAAACAAAATCGATTTGGGAAATATGTTTGCCTTACACACAAGCTTTTGAAGTTTGGTATGTTGGATCTAAACTATATATTTGAATTTATAATAATTTTAATTTAAAATGTTTAAATTTAAATTTCCTTTAAATATACAACAGTTAAAAGAAAGATTCACAACAAAGGGTTAAACAAATCAATTGTGATCATGAACACCAACAATGTCCTTGAGATTGTTGATCCTTTCAACGGAAGAAAAATCCCCATCACCTATGACGCATAGCTTATTGTTATGAATTTTGGAACTGGTGTATTTCATATTACTCCAGCCTATAGTATAAATTATTTACTTGAGGGAAAATGCCACGATTTGGGGCTCGTTATATATACTCACAAATGAAAGTGTATCAATAACAATGTGTGAGGGAATTTGAATGGCTGGAGCCTTTTAATGCTTGAGTTACCATGGTTGAATTTATGGAAAGTAGGTGACGCCACAAAATCACTAAGAATGACGATTAGCGCTTTCATCATTTAGATATCCATAAGGGCATCTGTTATCAACTTCGATGTAATAAGAATTTGGAATGCTATCCATTTTTCTATGCTCAACTTGGGAAAAGACTGGTGGTTTTTTGAAAATTTGCATGCGATCTCAACCATATTGCTACAAGTGAATGTGTTTTTCCCAAGCCAAATATGTTTTTATGACTGAAGCCATTTGTTCATATTTAGGGCTGAGTGGTTCACTTGGAAGATATTCTTCTATAGAAAAGGAATAAGCGATTTCTTCATTGAGGCATAAACGTGTCGCCATGGGAATACATAATCAACCTAGGAGTACCCCAAGGCTGATCCAAAGAAATGACATCAAGTCTAAACTAAAAAAGAAACAACACACACATATAATTGTTCATCGACTGACATATAGGCATACCCTAAGTAATGAAGATTACAAACACGTCAGGACCTATTTGAAAACATCGTCGGTGTTACCAGAGCTATTGTGATTTATAGCCCCAATATTGATCGAAGCAGTTACTAGAAACTTATCCGGTACACAACGAAGAAGCAACCCTCACAAACTACTCTGGAACAAGGGCAGGAGCCCTATCTAGACTACATTCTGTATTTTGACCATAATTTATCACTCAGGTGTCTATTTCATACATTCTTCATACAGTTAGAAAGGTATTTCCAAGATATATAACTTCGAAGCTATGTTATATAAGAAATTCCTCACCAAATTTCTACATTTTTCAAGATTTGGTCCTGGCACCTCGTCAACAACCTCGAGAGAATACAACACCTCAACCGCAAGCAGACAGACTAGGAATATGATTCAGGGAAGTTTACACGAAATTTGAACTACTTAGTGTTTCATTTTATGGGTTCAAAGGATTTAATTTAATAGTTTGTTTTGAGATTAATCTGATATTTCTCATATGTTGCAGATTAAATGGTGCCAGATAACCAATGCTGAGAAGAGGTCATACTCAACATCCCCATAATGTGATGCACAACCGACAAGGACAAAGAAACACTAACACAAACTATCACAACCATAAAGGAGAAACAAAGAAAATCTAATTCAAGTGGTTGAAGAAGATATCTGAACCCCATGACGATCAACTGTCAAACTTGGATGACAAAGATGTTCCCTTATCTAGACCAGTCTTCATGGTGGGAAGAATACATATGGATGAAATCTATGATGGTTGTTGGCGTGTAGTGGGAAGAATCGGGGTTAATCATCAATACACCAACAAAACCCTTAGACATCAACCCTTTCGACATCACCTGCAGAGCAAGTGATGTCTCAACCGAGGAATCTAGAGGGGTTGTAGGAACCAAAGGTTCTGCAGTGATGAGGGGAAGTGAGGCATTCAACATATCTTTACTAACCATATACTCATGTGTGAAACTCCCATTAATCAATAGTTACTTATCACGCGACATACTAGTTGGAAACATTCCTTTACTTGATATTCATTCATTTACCAATTACTTCAGTGTGCGACATTATAACATTATATATGAATAAAACATTCAACATACAGTAAACATCATAACATGCAAATACAACACATCATGACACAAGGGTTTAATGTGGTTCACCCAACTTGGGCTACACCCATAACGACTGTCTTCTTATATTAGTCATTTTTAATCTTCTTATAGTTGTGCACTGTGCTACAAAATATGCAACGGTAACATTACCCAAACTTGCCTAGTTGTTCTATTGCAGTGTGAGCCTACCTCCAAAATCCTCAGTCATAACATCCGATCACTCTGCCAAAAAATTAACTCATGCACAATGCACCTTAACTTCTCATTCTTCGAACCCCCTCTACCTAAAAACCCTTTACATATTTATACATCAAAATAGGGTTAAGCCCATTACAATGTTGAAAAAATGTCCCAAAATCCTAACTACTTTCCTCCTTTTACACACCGCTCCATGGCATTTCCTCCTAACGTGTGATTTGACTCTTAAAGTCCGCTCCCATCACGTGCTTTGGTCCATATTCTAACTTCCTTTTATTCTTTGACTTATTCTGGCACATATTCCAAAACATAACTAAAAATTATCCAAAATGTCTATCCAACAGGCCCTCAAATCTCACTTGTGGCTCGTCCCAAACCACTCAGTCCTTCTTTCAAATTATTTACCTTTTCGAATGACCTTTCTATAATGGTGCGATCATATACTGATGACATATCATATACTAGTGGCTCTTTTGACGTTGATGTTATCTAGTCTGGTCCTGATATCTCCTTTCTGGCTTGTTGATATGTCTCTTTCTCTTTCTGTGGATTAAATGTTAGCGTAGACTTAGCTTCTTTCCTTATCCATTGATCGACCCCCTTTCCCTTTTCCACCGCATCCCCTCCAGTCCTCATTCTGCCACGTGTAATGACTACTACTCTAGGTTGATCGTCACCCTCCTCAACTACTATCATATGTATGTTCTAGTTCTGGTTTTGATTATGATTCTAGTTCCCTCTTGCCTGTCATTTCACTATCGATTGAGGGAATTCCTCTGTCGGATGGTCCTATGCTCTGCAATACATGCACACCGTTCAAGGATTTGGGTTATCTCTTGCTAAATGTCCCGGTTGATTGCAAATATAACAAACAATTGATCCTCTTCTTCCTCTACCAAATCCACCTCATCCTCAGCCTCTGTTGAATCCTCTACATCCACCACGATTAAAGCCTCTCATAGTATTGTACTGTGAAACCCCTCCTTCTATTGTGGAATTTTATTATTGGATTATGTACGCATATGAAGTGCACTCTCTCATTAAGTCGAATGCATGACAATGTTTTTCATCGTGTCCTACAGATTTGCAAAAATTACAGAACAAATTCATGAGCACACTCTGGTACTTCTACAATAATTGAAAAGCAGTCGAATGATGTCCCCATGTCTTGCATATTTCACAATATCCTACTCCTTCTGCCAATGAGTTCAATGCTCTTGTATCCATATACTGCGCAAATGCTAGACATTATTCCTTATGATGGCCTTTTGTCTTACATGTAATACACCAATATTGTTCACACTTTTCCTTTTCCTTCATTATTTATGATAGTTGAATTCTCAGTGTAACCAACTATGATTGTACCTGTGCCATTCATGCGCCATCCCCCAAAAGATATGCTTCCAACTTCATCGCAATTTCTAATGCTTCTGGTTGTGTTGTGATCTTTTGCTATGTCAACGAACATCAAATGTGCAGTAATATACCTATAGTAAACCATTCTTGATGTTTTTCATCAGGTTTCTGAAATGTTAATTTACCCATCACATCTTTGAATATCTAATTGTAATCCCAAACTATCTCATTATGTACTTGCTTAATATCTTTCATCTCTATGATATACTACGACTTAGATTTCAACTTTTGAAATTCCTTTAACAATGCTTGTCTATTATCTACCAAAGTTCTTGACTATCCTACTGGTGTAGTAGTCTGATACTTCATATACCATAACAGTGCACGACCTTTGAACATCGTTGCTAACTACACAATCTTTGTTTCTTTACCCTAAACATTCTTCATAGTCCATATCGTGTCGCATACAAATAGATGTTTCTCTGGGTCTTCCGCCTTTCTCCCTGGAATTCGAGCATTCTCAGTGTATGATCTATTCCTGCCATTGTATTATGTGTAGTAATTACCTTCGATGATGCTGAATGAATCTGGTGTGTTGTTCTCTTTCCACTATTCTAACTACTATTATGACTTCCTCCACTAACTACAATTTCTCTCGACAAAGTTCTAGTTTCTACTTCAGATCTGGGTGACGCACATGGGGTCATGGGTTTGACACAAATTCTTATCTGAGATGGAATTCCTTCTTATACTAGACTGTACTTTCTTTCTCTTTCCTTTCTCGACATAGTGTGATCTGAAGTACCGTGCAGGGGTTTCTTTTCTCAAATATTTTGTGTTTCTCTTCTCTCTCAGCCACAGTATCCTTCTTACTATATACAAACATTTTCCCACAATGCAATACTCCAATCTCTTCGTCGGAGTCAGTTTCTTCCTCTATCGACATCCTCATTCCATTTGTTCCTTACTCATCCTTTCCACTCTCATGCCATTGTTTGGTCCTCCCCTAGTTCCCTTATGTGCATGAAAGCACCTAGCATTCAGATTCCATCTTCATGCATTTAGATATCTTCTGTGTGGACCCTTGAAAAATTCCCTTTATGTGACACTATAAGATTGGGTACAATCTATTGCAAACCCTGTAGCGTAACCCCCTAGTATACTATTAAACCAAAAATCAACTACGCGAGAAACTTTATTACTTATTGTATTCAACTTTCTGACCAATTAAGGAGTCTAGTTTCTCAGAGCTTCAACTAGATATCTTCCAATGTCTCCACTATCCTTTTTAACCATTTAGTCAAAATTTTCGAAAATTCACCAAAGAAAATTTAATGAATATCTGTGAACACATTCCTTTGCAACCATTGTTCATCATTGAGCCGTGGGTTCCTATTCTGTTCTTTGGAAAATTCTTGCTACTTTCTCTCTAGCCATTTGTTGATCGCTTCCTCATTCGACCTCCAAAACATTCCCCTCGGTTACATCTCCTGGTCCCGATAATGGAACCATTTGTTGGCGCGCATTGGGAATACCTGGGGTTAATCATCAATACACCAACAAAACCCTTAGACATCGGCTCTTTCGGCATCACCTGTAGAGAAAGTGAAGTCTCACCCGAGGAATCTAGAGGGGTTGCAGGAACCAAGGTTCTACAGTGATGAGGGGAAGTGAGGCATTGAATATGTCGTTACTAACCATCTACTCATGTGTGCAGTTTCCATTAATCAACAGTTACTCATCATGCTACATACTAGTTCACAAAATTTCTTTACTTGATATTCATTCATTTAGCATTTACTTTAGTGTGCGACATTATAACATCATATATGAATAACAAATTCAACATACTTAATCATTTAGCGTCATTGCACAATAATAGTAAACATCATAACATGCAACAAAAACACATCACGACATAAGGGCTTAACATGGTTCAACCAACTTGGGCTACGTCCACAATGTCTGGATTCTTATATTAGTCATTTATAATCTTCTTACAATTGTTCACTGCGCTACACAATATGCAATAGTAACATTACCCAAACCTGCCTAGTTGTTCTACTATAGTGTGATCCTACCTACGGAAACCTCAGTCATAACATTCAATCACTTAGCCAAAAAATCAACTCATGCATAATGCATCTTAAATTCTCATTCTTTGAACCCCCTCTACCCAAAAACCCTTTACATATTTATACATCAAAATAGGGATAAGCATGTTACAATGTGGAAAACATGTCCCAAAATCCTAACTACTTTCTGCCTTTTACGTGTCGTTCCATCGCAATTCCTCCTAACGTGCACTTTGACTCTTAAATTCTGCTCCTGTCACACACTCTGGTCCATCTTCTAACTTCCTTTTATTCTTTGACTTATTCTAGTGTAGATACCAAATCTTAACCAAAACTTATCCAAAATTCCTATCCAACAATGGCCCACCAGCGCTAGAGGACAAATTCAAAGATATAATTGATGTTTTTGTTTCTCATCATCACAAAGGGAATAAGGAAACATTTTGGTAGAGAATGATCACAGAGGAAGGTAGAAGGCCAAGGGTCATATTGAACCTCATTAAATACTAGAACTGAACCCAAAGAAAAGGCATTTTGGCTCTTCAAACATTGCACATTTATGAACTATTTTGGGAATTCAATGTCAACTAAAATGGAGAAGCCACTCCTTGGAGCTTTGATGTACTATTGTTGAAACTTATAATATTGAGAATCCCTCAAGGACAACTTTTGATAGATAGAAGAACTTGTGTGTGTTGTTGTTTTGTTACGAACTAATTCAAACGAAATATTTGTTGTTCACATGGGTTGCAGGGACATGTTTGCGTATACACTAATCTAATGCAATCTATGTTACTCTTGCAGTTTTGTTGTTCTTTCTTAGATTATATGACTTACACTTTTTTGGTTATAGACTTGTATGCATGTGTTTCTAAATTTGCACCTTCATGACAACTATCTAATTGGGGTTTATGCATATATTAGTTTCATTACAACTCATTCAATTATGATAATTTTCTCATGGATAGGATAGGATAGGTTTAGAGTAGGTTAGATTTATTTCATGCATTTACAAAGTCTTCATATACATCTTCCATTTTCATAACCACCCATCATTCACCCTCATCGGTGGACCAGGTGACAACCGGTAAAACCAATCCAACAATTGTTGCTGGGATAGAATCTGAATGGGTTCCCTATTCCAAATGGTGATAAATTTGATTGGGACTTCTTACCAAGGGTAACCCATGATGTTGAAAAGGATGATTTTTCACCCGTCAATAGAAATGGCACTATAAGGAGGGATGGATGACAAGCCTACCCATGTGGAGTCGTTTCCTTAAATTTTAACCAACCCGTGGCTCCTCTCCATACCTCTATATGGGATAAGCCTTTGAGTCTTTTGAGACCAACCATGGGCATCTCAGTCGAGACAATTAATCTCTTGTCAAACCCCAAATTGGATGGTGAAGCGTATGTCTCTGCACTCTTGCACCTTAATCAGTTTGACATCACCTGATGAAATTTGAAGATTGTCCAAGACAATGAAACATGTCGACTATTCATCCTCTCATTCGAAGGGAGAATTAAAACTTGGTTTAGGACATTGCCAGCGAAATCAATACATAGCTGGAAACAATTTATGAAAATGTTTATTGCTGCTCATGAAGATTATGTTTATGAATAACTCTTTGATGAACTTGCTGAAGTCCATAGTCTCAGAAATCAATCTGTTATTTTCTTTCTAAGATTTATTCATATTATTGTAGATTTACTGAAAATGATAAGCCCTCAGACCAACAAATCCTTAACTGTTTTTCATATCTTATCTCTATTTTTGAAGAATGAAATATAGATGATCAAACCATCTCTCATTCACAAGATTCTGATCTGACCACAAAGGATACAGGGTACATGATCTTTGACCAACACTCCATCACAGTTGCAAAGGAATCCTTATTAGAAATCTTAGACCCCTTAGCCCTGTAGTGTGAACCATTTAACGATCCCCCTCCATAAAATCTTGAACATATTTTGGTCTGTAACAAATTTCCTACTAAAGAAATCCCATCATTTTCAGAATCTAAAGATTTGCATTCCTTTTATGCAAATTTGTTTGACGTTGATCATTCACATGAGCACCCACCTATTTATCATGCAATACACTCTTCACATTACTCTTTTAATGATGAAACATTGAATAATAAACCAAAAAAAGAAGAGTGCTCGACTGTGACTGATCCAAAAATCCTTCTTCATGACAGTCCATCTAGGATGCATGAAGTTTTAAGCCCCTCTTCATTTCCGGAACCTGTTGAACCACAATTTAATTTCAATAACCATGTTTTCGATGACTTCTTTTCTATTTCGGAATTGAATGTGAGTACCCACCTATCATTTGTTGGTCATACAGAATATGTGATTTTTTTACCTTAATGCACCAATGTTAATCATAGAAAATCTAAAGTATGCAGAACATAATGAGTTCACGGATCCTCATGAAGAAATCACAACAAACAAACAACCCATCACCATGAAAAAGACAAGAAACATTGAGAAGAACTAGAAAATTCCATCGTCTCAATCTACTCTAGAACTACTTGTTATCCCTCATGAGTAGGTTCATCACTCATCCTTATATGTTATTTCAAAGCTCCAACACT
>SNQJ01S0026145.1:92766-110105 GCA_010110895.2 Picea sitchensis | reverse complement strand
TTGTTCAATTCCATAACCCAACATCTCATTTATGCATTATTTATTTGGATATAGTGTAAATGATTTATTTGGGTTATTGACAACATTTTTTTCTGCAAACCTTGGATGGTGCCAATCTATGGGAATTATCAACATTAATCATTTAATTCCATGACCCAACATCTCATTTATGCATTATTTATTTGGATATAGTGAAATAATTTTGATTGTGGTGTTTCAATATTGCATTTAGTTCCTGTTATTTATCAGACACAACCTAAAGGAATGAAACATCCCCACATTTGGCATATCTCTCTACAAATGTTTTGGAATGCAACATCCCCACATTTGGCATATCTCTCCACAAATACAATGCCCATGTCAACATCATATTCAAATGCATTTTATATTTTATAACCATGGATCTGCTTACCTTGTTCCAGAACCAATAAATATATACATGTTGGCAAAATATTATATTTTAATATCAATATTTCATTATGAAAAAATTCCAATGCTTAATGTTCTCTTCATAGCTTCCACTAACTTTTGGGAACTATTGAAAATTCTATCATGTTGATTTTTGGGTTTGCTATCAAATTTTTATAATCAACAATTTTTTTGCAAGCCTTGGATGGTGTCAATCATGGGATAATCATCCATGATTGTATTACATAATCAAACATCTCATGTATGCATTATTTATTTTAAATATTTTGTGGGCAATGCTAGCACCTCCACATTTGGCATGGATGTCTACAAATGCATTGTCTATGACTTTTAATCAATTTGTGGGCAATGCTAACAGACCCACATTTGGCATACATGTCCATAAATACATTTCCTATGGCAACATCATATTCAAATGCACTTCTCATTGCATAAACATGGATTTGTTTACCTTGTTCTAGAGCCAATAAACATACACATGCATGGAAGACACTAAACAATGTTGATTGAGTTGGA
Organism: Picea sitchensis; assembly: GCA_010110895.2. Taxonomy (NCBI): domain Eukaryota; kingdom Viridiplantae; phylum Streptophyta; class Pinopsida; order Pinales; family Pinaceae; genus Picea; species Picea sitchensis. Next base: position 109,160 of record SNQJ01S0026145.1, on the reverse strand, counting down.
TTTTAAAATGAGGCCTTGGATTTAGTTGAAGAATATAAAGGCATCATGGTGGGTCCAATTTGGGATTAATTTGTGATGATTGCATTCCATGAACGAGTTTTATTTGGATATAATATAAAGAATTTTTTATTATGGTGTTCGAATCTTGCATTTGGTTCTTGATATTGCTCAACACTCTGTAAAGTTAAAGTCCAACCTTACTTCGAGAGGAAAGCTTAAGGATACTATCAAGTGAATAACTAGTTGTCACTTATGTGATTCACTCCACTCTTTAGGAAAGGAAAACCAAGAAGTGGGGGATCTTATGTAGTTGAGCTAAATCCTATCGTTGCAATAAGATAAGAAAAAGGGAAGGACTCTGCTTGACTCAAATTCAACAATCTTTTTTAGGGAACGATGCCAATTGATTGAGAGAAGATAAATGAGCTTTGAAGATTGTGCTTTAGAGAAATAAGCTCAAATAATGCTTGGAGGTAAATTGCATGCATGTGTGTCATATCCATGTGCCATTTATTATCATTAAATTAATGAAATATGCAAGGCATGAGGATTGCTATATATTGATATGCTCATCATTCATGAAAGTTCATAGTACATAATCCAATGTAAAGTTTGAAAAGGTGTATAGTCACGTGTTTATATCATATTTGCACAAGATACATAGCATAATGTCAATAGCTAATTATGCAATAGATTTAAATGTCGAGTCCAATGTGAAAGTAAACCATGAAAATATACCCTTAGGTCATCAAGTTAACCAAGGGCACAAGTCAAAATCTAGCGATAAAAAACACATCAAGTCATCCCTTGTGAATGGTATCATTTAGCAATTACTTTGAAATACCATAGTTGCCCCAGATAAGGAATATATGCCAAAACTCAATAGAGAGTATTCTATATCAAATGAAGGCACTGACAAGCATGTACTATGCCTTGGAATACTTGATGATTATCATAGACTAACCACAAAGTTACGTAGGTGTGAGCAATGTCCAGACTTCAAACAATGGTATTGTTGAGTTATTACAACAAATTTTGCATCACAATATATTGATCATGAGTGTTATTTTTAAAGGGTGTATTTTTTTTCAAATTCAAATTAGTACACATTTGTCAACACAACTTGCAACCCTATCATGAATGTTAGCAATGATAAGTACGTTTTGAGAGATTGTTGGAATGTTTTTAGCATCAATGTGTAAGAAATGAAGGTAAGGAATAGGAAGACATGAAAATGTTGCACAAAATGGCAGTCACCTAGCCCTTCTTGTTCTCTAGATACCCATAGTTTATGATAGCCTATGAGAAGGTTTCAACCAATAGACTTTGAGAGACCAATAGACCTAGTTTCCAAAATGTCTCAATTGCGACATATATCTTCACAAATGTGGAAAGAATGACGTCTATGTCACAAACGTGGCAAGAGAGACGTTCCGGTAGAAAACGTGGCATGAGAGACGTTCTGGTGGAAAACGTGGAAAGAGAGATGTTAACATGGCAAGAGAGACGTCAATGTGGAAAGAGAGACGTCAACATGGCAAGACCGACGTTATCGAGCAATATGATTTTTTTTTATATATAAATTTCCTCTATTTTGTGACAATATGGACAATTTTGTCCATAACACCGCAAATAAAACGTCGGAATTTTTACAATATGCACTAGTGATACATTATTTGATCCAGGTTCCCAAGTAAACTTAATATCTAAAGCACTTGTCAAGAAGATGGGTCTTGAAATGAAACCACATCCAAAGCCTTATCGTCTTGGTTGGGTATGTGAGAAAGAAAAACTTAATGTCACCAAACAATGTAGGGTCATATATGCTATTGCTTCAAAGTTTATTGATGAAGTGGATTTGGATGTTGTACGACTTGATATATGTGGCATAGTGTTGGGAAGTCCTTATCTTTATGATAGAAAAGAAGTCTTCTTTCGTCATGAGAACAAATACCACCTTACTAAGGGGGGAGTGGAATATATTGTTAGAGCTCACAACATGAGGGTAAATACAATAGTTGTTAGTGCAGGGAAAATGAAGAGACTCATAAACACTAATAAGAGATATGTACTCATGGTCGTAAGAGAGAAAGATGTTGGGACATCTGACGCTTTCCAAGGATGTGATCCTTCTCATAAGAAGGAATTAGTTGATATTGTTTTTAAGTATGATGATATTTTTCAGGAACCAGATGGATCACCTCCTAAGAGGGAAATCCAACATGAGATACATCTTCAGTAGGATTCTCCTCTTCCTAATGTGGGAATGTACATGATGTCAATTGTGGAGATGACAAAGATCAAGAAGCAGGTACAAGTCTGATTGGATCAAGGGGTCATCAAGCCCAATTCATCTCCTTGTGGTTACCCAATCGTGATGGTGCCAAATAAAGATGGCACATGGAGAATGTGTGTCGATTACCGGGCCTTAATAAAATCATGGTGAAAAATCGATACCCTCTTCCTTGTATAGATGATTTACTTGATCAATTAAAGAATGTTGTTTATTTCACTAAGTTGGATTTGTGCAGTGGATACCATCAAATCAGAGTTGCAGAACAAGATGCATGGAAAAATGACTTTAAAACCAAACATGGAATGCTTGAGTGGTTGGTGATGTCATTTTGGCTTTGTAATTCTCCGGAAACTTTCATGCGTGTGATGAATGATGTATTCAGGCCTTTCCTAGATGATTTTGTGATTGTATATTTAGACGACATTCTTATTTTTAGCGGGACTTGGAATGAACATGTGAGGCATGTAAAGAAAGTATTGCATACTTTGCAAAGGGAAAAGTTGTGTGTAAAATTGTCTAAGTGTGAATTTGGGAAGATTGCACTTGTATACTTAGGACATATTATAGGAGGAGGACAATTAAAAATTGATCCTTCCAAAATTGATGTAATTGTAAATTGGCCTGAGCCAAAAAGTGTAACTGAGATCTAGAGATTCTTAGGTGCAGTACAGTATTGGAGGAGGTTCATTTCAAACTTCTCCTTTATAGAAACTCCTTTGCATACCTTAACCAATGTGAAGAACACTTTACAGTGGTAAGGAAAGCAACAAAATTATTTCGACACTTTGAAGGAGAAGATCAAAACAACACCTGTATTAGCACTGTCGAATCTTCAACAACCTTTTTAGATCGAGACAGATGCCAATGGATACGCCATGGGTGCAGTATTGATGTAATATCGTAATCCTATCTGTTACCACTCTGAAAATTTTAACCAAGTTATTGTTAACTATCCTACATGTTAGCACTAGAAGTCACCTCTGGATTGTGACAAAGGTAATCCTGATACCCATCAGTGTTTGTTGGTTGTTGGTTTAAATGGTTGGAGGTCAATGGACAAAACTCAACACTAGAATGATGTTACAACACATAATCAGATAAGATATGCACAGGGAAGTGAGGGCCACATTAACTTCAGCCAGTGAGTTGAGTTTAAAAGCAGGCAGAGGGAGGACTTGGTGAGAAGACAAACAAAACTACTATGGGCATCTAACTTTCCATCATCTTCGAGGGGAAAAACTCAGGTTCGATGATATTCTCGAAACAAAATTTCAGACACTGAAATGTGTCTACGAGGGACACAATTACAAATGCAGTATGATCAGACCTCCATCATCCTACAACTGCAACAACTCAACTAGATCCTCCAATTCTGAGCTATTCAGTGCGAGAGGGAAAAAGATAACATAGGAGACTGAGTAAAACTGATCACGATACTGCTATGATCAAACCTCCATCATAACAACATAACAATCCTCGATTGGATCCTCCAATTTCTAGTGTTTGACATAGGTTTTACAAAGATGTGAAAGGAAACTAACTTCTATTAACTGACATTCTCAAATCCATTACATAACTAGACATAGCTCTGGTGTTAAAACATATTAAAAAATGGGAGCTCTGCTCCACCAAAGACCACTGAAAAATGGAAAAAAATGCCTACAAATACTTAGAACTGGATCCCTTTCCTGAAGGCGTGATCATGTCATGAGTTTAAGGCTTTACGTTGGTGATTTTATCTATCAGGTTGTGCATGCAGACATTGGTTAGACTGCCCATGCAGTCTCTTGTCAGATGCGATCTCTCTCAGTTTGGACTGATATCCTGGATTTGCGCTTTGTCCATTTCTGACATTCTATTTATGGAATAAGATGACGTCTCACCCACCTTCCACATTTACATTAATTGCTCCATCGAGATCTGAGTGAGTGGAGTCAACGTCTGCGCTTGAAGACATGGTTGTCCTCCCTTTTCCTTCTATTCCTTGTTGGATATATGCAAGGAATACTGGTTGGCGACTGTGAATGCTGAGGTGTGATAGGACCAAGGTGAAGTGGCACAGGGTGATGATGTGGGAGCAGGGGAAATGTCGTGGCAGTAGGCATGACGAGGAATATATACCCAAGTGGAGGCAAGTGGTATAACACCTGGTAGAAGTTGATAGGTGGGAGTGATAAGGGGACACGACCTGAAGCAGAGTGGAGGACAGGTGTGCCAGGATGAGATGAGGAGGGAGAGTGGGAGATGTGATGGGTGTAAAAGAGAGAGAGAGTGGAGGACATATGGCGGTCAGAATGTGGGTGGTAAGTGAAGGCTGGTAAGCAGTCAACTCGGATGGGGGATGCAACAGCAAGAGGTTTTAGGCGAGGGGGGTCTGAGTTAAGGAGGAGGTGAGACGTTAGTGGGGGACCTGCATTTTGAAACCACCAACTCAGACCCCCCCCACCTCATTAAAGGAAGAAGGTCGAGGGGAGTCCGATATCGCTCTTGCATCGTAGATCTGGGCGTGTGGATCTCAACTGTCCGGATCTACGTGACACTTAGCATGATGCACATGCGCACAAAAAAATTAGGATAAGTGGGATTTTAACCCATTTCTTTCCATTCTTCACCAAAGGGGTCCATTATCAAGGGAAAAAAACCCCCTTCTGGCCCGGATCCTGCGTCACGTGTCTTTCAAGTTTGGACGACTGAGAATGATCCATCAGTCTTCGGGATTTTTCCTTTCGGGGATTTCCACATTGCTGTCTTCAGGATCCCCCATCCTCGAAACTGCAATGTCTCCTATCCAGCGCCACACGTCTTCTTAGTTTGGACAGCCCAGACTTCCTTTCATCAAATGAACTCAGCTTCCTGTCGCTTACCTTCCATCTATCCCCCACTTTCCAACCTAATTTCTTTGTGACCAGGGGCTAGGATCATGGGCCCAGCCCCCGAGGGGTTCCGCAATTTCATGTTTTGGGGTTTCAGACTATGGGTGCACTTGTTGACGAGAACCCTGAAATGTTGACTCCTGAAAATGTTCAATCAGTTGCCACCTATCCCTGCTGGATCGGATGGCCTAGATCATTTCGGGCCTCCACCTGACGCAAACCTCCGTGCAACTTCATGGCCCCAATTACCCGATGACCGTTGATCTACTCCATCGATGGATCCTCGCTGCTAAAAATTGATCTTTGCTCACTCGATTTATTTGTGTCCATATTAGAACGCTTCAAATTTTGTGCTTTGAGCCTACGGCTGCAGCCTGTGTAAATAAAGGATTGGACAACTAGATAGGGGCTAGGAAAACAGGGAGATCGAGGCAAATACCCTGACAAGTTTATGTGATAACATTAGTCTCCATGGGGGATGGCATGCTCCCTGTGAGCTGCCAAGAACAAGTAGTTCCAGTCACCTTATGCGTTGGGCTATGGAGTTGAGCCCCAAAACATCCTGCTGAAAAATATAGGCCGATAAATTAAACAAAACAAACACACATGCTCTAAGAAGCTTATTTATGTACAATCCTAAACTAATTTATTTTTTACATGGGGCTGGGTGAAAGAAAACTTCCACCATATCCATTCAAGTAACTTCCTAATTGGAAGATCATTTACTTTGTCAATGATCACTAGTAGATGATGTAACCACGGAAAAAAAATCATTACATTCTTCAGATTTCCTCCTAATGATGAGGTCAGGAGAAAGCTGGGTGGTTTCAAAACATGAAGGAAATACAATTCCATGTATTCCTTCACAGGCTCATAGGTTGAGTGGATAACTCCATAAAATTTGTAGCAGGCAGCCTCCTCGACTACATGGTTGTTCACATGTGGTTGAATATCTATGGTAGGCCCAGGGGGGTGAAAGGATGGTGTAGGCTGACTGATCTCAGGCAGTGGCTGCTCACAAAGAGGCTTTGGATAGGGGATAAACTTCCCCTTTTTCTAATCCTATGGTTCTTCTTCTTTTCTCTCCCAAGGGTCATATTCATAATCATCATAAACAGGACCCGTGGGAAATATTTTCTCTTCAATCAGCTACTCGGCATATTCTACAGGCCCGGGATGGCTGATTTCCTCGTAATATTCTTCTCTAACGAACATAGGATAAGGCTCTGCAGTCTTCTCTTGGAAGTCCTGCATATCCAGCTCAAAATCTGATTCATAGCTTTCATATACAAGATGGCTACTCCTCTAGTCAACAAATTGTGATGTGGGGCTCTACTGCTCTTCATCCGAATAATCATCATAGCTTGGTACAATAGACACTTCAGGAGCGGAATGTAAGGCCTCTACAGTCATGAAATCTTCAACGCTATCATCGTTAGTAGGGATGTCAAGAACATATGCTTCTAGGAATGGAAAATCCTCTACATCTTCCTCAAAAAGGCAGCAGTCATGATCTTCCTTCAATCCCTCAATCGGGCTGCCAGGAACATCTGCTTCAAGAGCTAGAAAATTCTCTATATTTTCTTCAAAAAGGCAACAATCATGATCTTCCCTCAACTCTTCTATCTTTGCAGAGAGATATTCTACCATCTCTATTAACTTTCCCAGAGCATCCTCCTCTTCATGGTCCTCATCCTCACAGGCTCTATCAGAACCAACCAAATCTTGATCACTGTCTTCATATTCCTCTCAACAATCATGACAAATAAACCTAGAGGAATAAAATGCTTGACAGTGCCTAGTAAAGGTTGCATGGAATCCTCCCAGTGAAGAAATGCTAGCAGGGGGTAAAGAATGGTACCACTCACGAGCATCCCCTTCTAACGAGTACATGAACATCTTCATTAATACATCCTCATGATGTATCTCCCACTGATGCATGAGTTCATGAAACTCACAGAGATGTTGAGTAGGGTTTTCCTCCTTGCACTCTCTAAATATAGAAAAATAATCATTCCATTCGTTTGGAGCAGGAACAACATTTGGAAAACCAAGAACAACATTGGGAAAACCAGGGACAATAGAGAAATTAAAGGGAGAAAACCTCCAAGCCAGGATTTTTTCCATTTCAAATTGGCGGAGTCGTCAATCGGTCCTTTAATCATGGAGTCACCAGGTGAATGATGCATAGCTTTGAATGTGTCTGGTCTTTGTTCACCCTCAAAGGCCAGATCCTAACATTATCGTTCCACCAGAGAACTTCTCAAGTTGAGAAAGTAGTTGCTGAAAACATTCTCAAGAAAGCTCCTTTGGGCCAGCTTTTAGGTGTGCTAAAAGTAGCCACAACTGAAACAGTGAAGTGGAAAAATTGGAGTCAACATAGTGGCCGAGTCGCCAAGTGCACAGTTTCAATATTCGATGTACTAGGTTCTGATGCACCCTCAGAACCAGTAAGTTTTGTCGTTCAATCCTAGGGAAAATCTTCAATTTCATCCACGACAATGGCACCAGAAATGTTAGCACCAGAAGTCACCTCTGGATTGCGTCAGAGGTAAGCCTGATACCCATCAGTGTTTGTTGGTTGTTGGTTTAAATGGTTGGAGGTCAATGTAAAAAAATCAGCACTAGAATGATGTTACAACACATAACCGGACAAGAAATGCATAGGGAAGTGAGGGCCACATTAACTCCAGCCAGTGAGTTGAGTTTAAAAGTGGGTAGAGGGAAGACTTGGTGAGAAGACAAACGAAATTGCTATGGGCATCTGACTTTCCAGCAACTTCAAGGGGAAAAACTCAGGTTCGATGACATTCTTGAAACCAAATTTCAAACAATGAAATGTGTCCACGAGGGACATAGTTAGAACTATAGTATGATCAAACCTCCATCATCCTACAACTGCAACAGCTTGACTGGATCCTCCAATTCCAAGCTATTCAGTGCGAGAGGGAAAAATATAACATAGGAAAATTAGTAAAAATGATCATGATACTGCTATGATCAAACCTCCATCATAACAACATAGCAATCCTTGACTGGATCCTCCAATTCTAAGTGTTTAACACAGGTTTTACAAAGATGTGAAAGGAAACTGACTTCTATTAACTGACAGTCTCAAATCCATTACATAACTATACATAGCTCTGGTGTTAAAACATATTAAAAAATGGGAGCTTTGCTCCACCAAAGACCAGTAAAAAATGGAAAAAAATGCCTACAAATACTTAGAACTAGGTCCCTTTCCTAAAGGCACGATCATGTCATGATTTTAAGAATTTTCATTGGTGAGTTTCTCTGTTAGGCTACGCATGAAGATGTTGGTCAGACTGCCCATGTAGTCTACCATCATACACGATCTCTGTCAGTTTGGAATGACAGCTTACCTTTGTGCTTTTTCCATTTCTAGCATTATATTTATGGAAGGAGACGATGTCTCACCCACCTTCCACATTTACATTAATTGTTGCATCAAGATCTAAGTGAGCAGAGTCAATGTATGTGCTTGAAGATGTGGTTGTTTTCCCTTTGTCTTCTGTGCCTTATTGGATATATGCAAGGAAGACTGGCTAGCGACTGTGGATGCTGAGGTGTGATAGGACGAAGGTTAAGTGGCATGAGGTGATGATGTGGGAGGAGGGGAAAGGCCATGGTAGTAGGCATGATGGGGACTGTCTACCCAGGTGGAGGTGAGTGGTAGAACACCTGGTAGGAGCTGATAGGTGGGAGTGATAAGGGGATGCAACCTGAAGCTAAGTGGAGGACATATGTGCCATGATGAGAAGAGGAGGGAGAGTGGGAGATGTGATGGGCAGAAGAGAGAGAGAGAATGGAGGACAAATGGTAGTTGGAACACAGGCGGTAAGTGAAGGCTGGTAAGTGGTCAACTTGGAGGGTGGATGCAACGGTAAGATTTTTTAGGTGGGGGTTCCAAGTTAAGGAGGAGGTGACACGTTAGTGGGGGGCCCACATTTTGAAACCACCAACTTGGACCCCCCCCCCCCCTCGTTAAAGGAAAAAGATTGAGGGGGGTCCGATATGGCTCCTGTACCATAGATCTAGGCGTGCAGATCTCAGCTGTCCGGATCTATGCGACACTTAGCATGACACACCTGCGCACACAAAACTGAGGATAAGTGGGATTTTAACCCATTTCTTTCCATTCTTCGCAAAAGGGGTCCATTCTGAAGGGAAAAACACCCCCTTCTATCCCAGATCCTACGCTGTGTGTATTTCAATTTTGGACAGCTGAGAATGATCCATCAGTCTCCAGGATTTTGCCTTTTAGGGATTTCCACATCGCTGTCTTCAGGATCACCCAATCCCCGAAACTGTGAAGTCTCCTATCCAGCGCCACACGTATTCTTGGTTTGGACAGTGTTGGCAGCCAACTCACATTTTTTCACTGTATTATAAGCTTCCTACACCAGTGTTTTACAAACCTTAATTTTTCGTCGCAATTCTCAAATAAACGACACTCTTATTTTTGCGCCATTCGCACCACTTACCTTTGTTTTTTGTTTTCACGACTGTAAGTGTGAAAACTTGGTCTTTCGAAGTTGCATTAAAATCATTATTGAATTGTTGATATGCCCATTGCGTTTACATTTTACTTATCATTATGCAGTTGGCAAAAACCTTTTGATCTACACTCATTTGACATTTTTTGATTGATTATGTAATTTTGTTTCATGAGTGATTAAGTTGTGATGCATTAGCAATTGGATTTACATGTTATTTGATTAATCCACTTGGCACATTGGTATACATAAAAACGCATTGGCACATTGGTTAAACTCTTGGTGTGAATTCTTCTATACAATGCATGTCACATAGTCAAAACATTGGTATTGATTTTGATTTATTTGTTTGGTTTTGAGACTATAACTATGGCTTGCGCGATTGGTTTATCCACTAACCAAAGGTTTTGATTGATTGAAATGGCATAGTTATAACACATATGCGTTGTGATTTGAATAGTTGAAAGTGTCGACGGTTGTACCATTGGTAATGACTATTCTGCATGGGCAGAAAATAGCTCCACCACCTTCGCACGATGTCATTAATGTTGCCCTTATCACTGTTTCACCTCTGCTAGCTTCGGTAATCCTTCGAGCGTTCTTCTCTTGTGTGTGCTGCGTTCAAACCCTATCTCATTCACATCGCTTACCTTGAACACTGTCTATGGAACCAGTGGTGCAAATTGAGCTGAACGGTAGCCAAGCCTTGATACTGTTCGATAACGCCCGGAAAGACTTAGAGGATAGTGGTTGGCTCACCTTTGTACAACAGTTTGAGGGTTTTAATCTATTTGTTGCACAGCAATTCACCCTGACTTTTGATGGGTTTAGGGCCAAAATAGGTGACAGTCAGCTGGAAATTAATGAAGAGTTCATCAGCTCTGCCACCGGGTTAGCAAACACGGGTCAACGATGGCTCAAAAACTCTAAAGTTGAGGAGGTGCCATGGCCTCTACTGTTCGTCTCACGAAAGGTCACATCCTGTGACAGAGGTATGCCGATTTCCATGCTTAAACCAAGATGGCATGATCTTTTGATGGTGGTTAAACAATTCGTGACCTGTGAGGGTCGATATGGACTGGTTTTTCTTTATCACCTTCGACTGTTAATGAATTTTATGGGTTATCCATTGAATATGCCTTTTTATTTCCAGCGAAGTCTTTATAAAATGGCTAATAGGTTTAAAAGAGAAAAGGCCGATAGTATCTTGTTCCACCATGGCCTAATCAGACTCATCGTTGTTCATCACTTAAATCTGCACGGTGATAGTTGGCAAGATTTTATGTCTCGAAATGGTTTTGCTGATAGACAGCCTGTCCAAATTGACAAGCCTGTGGTTAGTGAAACTAAGGTCGAGCCACCCGTGCCTTTCCATGCCCTTCTACCCTCTCCTAAACCCTCGGTCGACTCTAATATTGACTTACCCGATGTCTTAGCTAAGAAGGTTGAAGCTGTTAAAAAGCCTGTGAGAAAAAAGGTCAAAGGAAACCCTACTGTCAATGGCAAAGGTAAAAAGAATGCTCGACTTATCTCGAGAATGGCTAGGAATAAACCTAAAACTAGTGCTGAGCAGAAACCCATAGTCCTCAGTGAAGACTCAGACTCTGACATCGAACGCTTCCTAGCTAGTGAGTACCCTTAATCCCAAGGTTTGTGCTCCGAGCCACCCTATGATTTCGTTTCTAATTTTCCCCCGTGTCTAAGGAACAATCCCAATTATCCTGGGATCAAGCTACCTAACGAAACCCTCGATGATTCTCCCAAACCCTCGACTGTCGGGCAGTCGTCATGCAACCAGTGTAATGTGTGGTTGGAACAATACTATACAGACGTTCCCTTACTTCAATCGAAAATCAAAGAGTTGGAAAACCAAGTTACAGTGTTGACTAGTGAAAGGGACAAGCTTCGAGCTAATGATAAGAAGCAGAAAACCACTGGTTCCATCGTTTTTAGGAATGTCGAATCGGCTACAGCCGTCATCAATTCCAAAATGTTATGACCAAGTTGTCTGCTCATCATCTAGGTATGAATTTTGATATTAATTTCGTTTTATCAATTGCTTGGATTAATATAGTGAATTGGTTTCTAAGTTTTGATAAGTCTGTTTATTATTCAAAATGACTTTGACATGGTTTGATTATCAAAACGGTTATAAAATCGAATATGGTTATGATTTTGTTATACGATTTGATCGTGCCCAGTTTAGCAATGAATTGGTTTTCATTGGATTTGCTTCGTTTGTTTGTTGGCTTGAGTTAGCGAAATCAATGGTTTGCCTTCGATTGGATTTGTTTGTATCCAACCTGAACAAGAGTTTTTATGCTAAAATTAGAACACAGTTCTGTTTCGATTTAATATTATGTTGCTACCATTGGATATCAACGACTCTGATTTCGTTCTTGTGATTTGATTGTTAAAACGGTTTCATAGTAATTGAATTGGCTTGATAAATATGATGTAGCCTATTAAAAACGACTCTGTTCTGTCAACATTTTCGTTTGGATTTGGATTATATCTGACCTGTGCTAAAGATCTCTGCGCCCAAATCATGGAATTGTTTTGATTCACAATGACTATGTCACACTCAAACTATTCGATTCGCTCTTGTTTTGATTGGGTTGTTGCGTATCTTCAGTTAGCACGATTGTTTTTATGAGTTGGATTCGTATCAAAATTAGACATGATGCTTCTCTATTTGATTTTAATTTTCAAAACGAGTTTGTTAACTCAGATCGACATATGTTATCCCTGTTGAATTTGTACGAGAAAATTTGGTTAATAGTTCGTTTTGAAATGAATTCGACTAATAATTTCGTTGAATGTTAATCGAATTTGTCTGCCCCAATTAGCAATAACAAACGATTGGACAACTCTTACACACCCTGTTATCAACTAATTGATCCTGTTATGATTTCATTTGAGTTAATTTACACACCAGTTTTGATTTGATTCGCTAATGACATGGATCGTTGGTTTATGTTAATACAGTTATATCAATTTGAAAATGATCTTGCTGTTTTCATATGGATTCGATCGTGTTTCCTGTTGATGAGGCAACATAAATGATTGCCTATGATTTGTTTAACTGTATCGATTTCAATTTGATATGCAACAATTTCATTATTGTTCGATACGATTTTGTATACCTGAATTGGTAACGAATTAAACAGAGTATAGCTATCTAGTTTATCGTTTGTTTTAGTTTGTTCAAATTTGATACAAGTGTCGATTTGAATAAGGCTTTTAGCAATCAAATATATTTTGATAGTTTGAATGTATTTTCAAAGATTTTAATTGATTTTAATGTTGATTCTGTGTCTGATTTAGACCAGCTACAGAATCGCAAGATTCTGTAGCTAGTCTATAGAATTAGATTTTTATCATTTTCATTAACAAAATGTCCTCCTAACTTGTCCATTTTTTACCCCTTTCAGGTGCATTCAAATTGCATTGGGCATACTGTGCAAGTCTAGGAGATATTTGTGTGATACAGTTTTATTTTAGGTTCCTAGTTTAGTCAGACTTGGGATATTTTCCCAGATTTTCTGTAAACAGTTTTGATAACTTCCACAGGGATGTTTTACCCTGTGGGAGGTCTTTAAATACTTATTATTTTTTTAGTTCGATTAGTTTATTAGTTTTTTTTAATTGTTATTTTTAGTTAGATTAGTTAATTTAGAGTAGTTTTCTTTTTGTTTTCTTAGGACTTAGATCGGCTAACGGAGCCGCTAAACCCGTCCGGTTATTAGATCGGTTATTAGACAACCCCGGACCGGTTCCACTCTTCCAGTTGACGGACGGTCAATTTTTCCCATCAACAGATAGCCTAGACATCCTTTCATCAAATGACCTCGGCTTCTTGCCGCTTACCTTCCATCTAGCCCTCACTTTCCAACCTGTTTTCTTTGTGACCAGGGGCTACAATCATGGGCCCAAGCCCTGGGTGTTTCCGCAATTTCGCATTTTGGGGTTTCAGGCTATGGGTGTACTTGTGGACGAGAACCCTGAAATTTCAACTCCCAAAAATGTTCAATCAAATGCCACCTGTCCCTGCTGGATCAGACGACCTAGATCATTTTGGGCCTCCACCTAACACAAACCTTTGTGCAACTTCATGGCCCCAATTACCCAATGATCGTCGATTTGCTCCATCGATGGATCCTCACCGCTGAAAACTGTTCTTTGCCCGCTCACTTGAATTGTGTCCATATTAGACTGCTTCAAATTTTTTGCTTTGAGCCTGCGGCTGCGGCATGCATAAACAAAGGCTTGGGGGACTAGATAGGGGTTGGGAAAATAGGGATATCGGGGAAAAGACCCTGACAAGTTTAAGTAATAACACTACATATGATAAATAGTTGTATGTATTAGTTCAAAGTGTAAATAAATGGAAGCAGTACTTGTTAGGGAAGGAAAATTTCACACATATAGATCACCAACCCTTACAATGTCTCCAAGCACAAACCAAACTACAACAATCTCGACATTACAGATGGATGGGTTTTCTACAACAATTTCATTTGGTAATCAAGTACAAAAAGGGTACGAGTAACAAGGTAGTTGATATGGTTTCTAGACCTCCTATTGTTGGTTCTATTATTTTTAAGAATAATTCTTTATCTCATGATAGCTATGTGGAACAATATGCCATTGATGAAGATTTTAAAGAAGTATATAAGAAGCTAACGCATGGTGCACAGGTAGAGAACTATTGTCTGCAGGGAAAACTACTCTACCATCTTGGAAAGATAGTTATTCCTACAAGTGAACGATTCCATGTAATATGAGAATCTAACACTTCTCTTGTGTCTGGGAATTTTGGGGTAGGAAAAGCTATGGCTCATTTGCAGAGGTTTTGTTACTGGCCTCAAATGAAAGCAATTGTAATTAAATATGTAAAGGGGTGTGTGATGTGTTCTACTTGTAATCCGACTAATAAAAAAACAGGGGCTATACTCACCATTTCCTATTCCATCCCATCCATGGGAAAGTATCTCCATGGATTTTGTAGGAGTTTTACCAATGTCAAGAGGGGGTCATGACTATTTCTATTTTGTAGTGGATAGGTTCAACAAGATTTATATCTTGATGACATGTAAAAAACAAATCATTGTTGAGCAGACTGCTAATCTCTTCTTTCAGTATGTTTGGGTTCACTTTGGGTTACCCACATCCATTATCTCAGATCGAGATACTCGATTCCTTGGGGATTTTTGGACAAGATTATGGAGAATGATGGACACCAAATTGAAGAGAAGCACTGCTTTCCATCCACAGACCGAAAAACAAACAAAGGTGGGAAAACAAATAGTGGTAGTTTTGCTTCGAGGCTACTACAACAAGCATCCCAAGTTATGGGATGAACATATACCCTATGTACAACATGCTTACAACTGAGCCTTTCATTCCTCCACTCAGTGTTCACCTTTTGAAACATGCTTTGGGTACCTACCTAAGGTTCCTTTGGAATTGATGTATGGGAGAGATACCGATGCAAATGAAGAAATAGCAGAGGACAGAGCCCACAAGTTCATCCATAGGATCCAACAGGTGCACCAGGAAGTCATGGAACAGTTGGAGAAAATTCAAGCATAGTATAAAGCTCAACATGAAAAGCACATGGTTGATCATCAGTTCCAGGTTGGAGACCAGGTGTGACTTCACATCAACAACGAGAGATAGAAGGGTGAAGAAAAGAAACTAAAGCCCATTCATTATGGAACCTTCACTATCTTGGAGAAAAGTGGTACCAATGATTTTAGTCTGGATCTTCCACCTTATATGTATATTTACTCAGTTGTAAATGTAGAGAACTTGAAACTTTTTGAGCCTCCCATGATCATGGATCAGGATGAGGATGTTTCAATACCTTTAGTTGATGAATTTACTCATGAGTACTTGGATGAGTTAAAGGAAGATATCATCCTGGATAGAAGGGCGGTGACTTCATGCAAGGGTGATGTTGATTATCTTTGAGTAGGCTTAAAGGGTACACATATAAGTAATGAAAAGTGGATTGAGAAGGACAAAGTGAGGGGACTCTTCCTTCACGTATCTTTTGATTGATGAAAGATTTTGGTGGTCCAAAAATATCTCAGTAGGAAGGCGTGATCCAAAAAGGATCCAGAGAAGGCTAAGAACAACTCAGAACTCGTAGAAGCAACTCAGGATGCTCAGAATGGCCTCAGCAGACAGAGAAAGAAAAAAAATTCAAACTTTTCAAAAATTAGTGAAAATGACATTATCTCAAAGAGAGCATCACAATATTTCTAATGGCATAAAAGACTCATCAAACAGAGTTACAGATCGAAATATACTCGCAATCAAAGTTTGGTCAACCTAGCCCAGTCATCAGGGGGATGAGTCAACATCCATACTGCTGACGTCAGCATCCGTACAACACATGTGGCAGGAGAATGAGGTGACACATGTCATGTTGACATCAGCATGGTGACATGGTAGCACTAGAGGCTGCCACATGTCACCCAGATTTGGCACTTTTGGACCAATCCGTGGACTAGTAGGATTTTTCCACGTGGCAGTCTGTATAGTGACGTTGCACCGACGTGGTGTAGTATACCTAGGGAGGTAATATGGGGTACCTATGGAGGTACCCAATGGGAATGTAGTTATGTGTTATTAATGGAAGTCATTTAATATATGAGAATGTGGTCATTCAATGTAAGGTGGACTAGGTCCACTATATTA
>SNQJ01S0026145.1:29622-92754 GCA_010110895.2 Picea sitchensis | reverse complement strand
TCCCCCAGACCCCCCAGCCATGTGGAAATCCCTCTTGGACCCCATAGAGGGGGTACCCCCCCTCTGCACTCCCCCGCATGGAAGAGTGTACATACTTCTTGGGTGTAAATACTTCATGAGGTATAAACATGACTGAAAGTAAAATACCTCTGAATCAAGAAGATAATCAAGCTCCACAACCAACATGTAGGTTGCAAGGGCACAAAAACCGAGACAAATTTCTTCTTGGGCTTGGGAGTGCCAGAGTCGGATCGAGGCATGGAGACAATCATTTTTGGGTAATTCGACGCCACAAATGCAATGGTGTTGTCTGTTTTCTGATCTGAACAATATTTCTACAGCTTGATTTCAGAATGAGGTATACTTATGTATTTTGCTGAGTTAATGAAAAAGCCTACACATTTGAGAGTAGGACCCGGAGACGTAGTCCACCAGGCATGAACTCCGTTATCAAGTTTTTATGTTCATATTTGATGTTTATGTCTCTTCATTTTTGATATTTTCCCTCTTTAATTGTGCACTTTAATTTATGCTCATTTAATGCAATTCTTTATAAGTCACTTGATGAAAAGATCCCAAATCACATAATAACAAAAAATCAACTAGTAAATGCATAAAATATGTACCTCGACCTATAGATTGGTTGATTTAGCCCCTGGTTCTCTTGTTATTGATCTTTCCCAAACTACCCAACTGAATATTAACCTCCCAACCAACTAGAAACAACCTCTGCTGCTCCCGAGCTCCAGGAATCCTTGCGGTTTCCTAGCCCCGGAGCCCAAAGTTCCCAGCAACAATAGTGCCCTATGATAGTTCCCAAAACAATCTATTCTTTCCATTTTCCTCCTCCTCTTCCACCTCTTGTAGAAATTTCCAAAACAAAAATGAGACCCTTCTCCAAGTCCCCTTACCTGTTCCTTATCCTCCCCTCTCATTCAATTCCCCAACTACCTTATCCCCCCCCATTAATTACTTCACCTACCTTTTAATAATAAATAATAAAAAGACTTATTGAATTTATTTTAATAATTAATTAAATTTAAATTAACATCAATGAAAATTAAATAATCAAATTGGGTTGTTACACTCTCCATTCATTTCGATTCAAAATATACTTCGACAGGTATTGCGCATGCTATGTGTTCTTGTTACAAATAACATTAAAATATCCTTAAATACATTTCTTGCACGGTAGCTTGCCATTATCGGTGTCACCTACTACACATTATCTCCTTACAATTCAAAGTTGTATACCTTTCAACTACAAAGTTATCTTAAATCTTTGAAACACAATTGTTGTGAGATTTCGATCATGAGTAATCTATAGCTTCAAAATTTGGTGCATATTTATAGGTGTGTTCATGTTTGATTATTTATATCATATATTTTATTTCTACAATATTCTTTGCACAATGATGTGTTAAAGTCTTTGGGTGTAGGAAATGTTCTTGAAGCATTTGCAATTTTTTTAAAAATTTCCTGGAAACGTTTTGGCGGAATATGGACTAGTATGTGGTGGCAATGGAGCCCAGATGAGAATGAAATAATGGCGTGCCTTCAGTTGGTCCATTTGGTCCATTTACATAAATATATCTATCAAATTATAACAATATAATATAGCATAGAAAAACCTCATTCTAAACCTCACGAATGAATTAAGCATGAACAAATTAAGCAACATTCATATATTAAGTACAAATAATTAGTTTGGTTTTTAATAAGTGATAAATAAATTAAAAATTAATTTATTGGTGTTTAAAATTTAAGGTTAACTCAAGGATGGCCGATACCCATCGGTACTGGGCACACCCATGTGGTGTTATATGCGATCGACATGAAAAATTAAGAGTATGGTACATCTGGAGGCTCGAGTGAGGCTATAAATTCAAGTGGAAAGGGTAGAAACTCAGCGTTAGATGGTCTCATATAGGCCTGCCCCATGCAAGGAAGTGATGGAAGTTAGTGGTGGTTTACCTGGTGGGATTATGTAGCCATCACTAATGAATAAGGAGAAGGTTCAGGAAGAGGGAATGGAGAGTACCTTGGGAAATTATGCAAAGGTGAGGGGAAGGTTCTCAATGCAGGGCTGATGGGTTATGTGTGCAGTCCAGATAACAAGAGGGTGGTTCTCAAAGAACTTACCATTGCAGACAAACAAGAGTTGAAGGTTTTTTTATGTGTTATTGGGGAAATTGTTGTGATGCAGTTGTGGGTTAGGTAGAGAATGTTGGCGCATGTTTGATTAGACTAAGGTCCTTCTCAGGTTACCAACAAAAGGTACCGAGTAGTCTAGATCACTGGCATTTTCATCTCCTTCAAAGAGAATAAGTCTCACTTGAAGTGCTGCTGAGACAAATAGATAGGGAAGGGAATCTTCAAGATTCATCCTGATCTTGCGTAAGACATCTAACTACCAAAAATATATGAACTCATGTGTGAAAGAACTGAACCTACTTATGTTGCGAACAATCATGTAAACACAGATCCATCATGTGGAACTTATAAACCATAAATAAGTATTGTAATGCATAAGTGAAACAAAGAAAGAGACAACATCTTTTTAAAATTTGGATCCTTCGTTATATTATCTTCAAATATTTCTTCATTTACAAACTCAGAGACACATAGTAGTGTCGTGTTATAGACTCCTAGCTTTGGACTCATTTCACATATCTCTAACTCTCAAAATGGTGTACAACTTACATTACAGACTCAGAACTCGACTTAACGTAACTAACAACACTAACAACAACAATAAAAACATCATCAACAACAAAAACCTTTTAACAATCATATTCAACCCTATATATAAGCTAGATTGTGTCTTATGTCTTTTCTTGCATGATTTCTTGTTTTGTTGCAACCACTTTTTCTTTGTTGGCGTTGCGCTGTCTTTTTCGCAACTGATTTCTGTTGCTTTTCCTTGCTCTATTGTCCCACTTCTTCTAAAGCTTGTGCAACTTGCACTAGGGAAAAACTTGCGCAATTTCTTAACCCAAAAACGAAGGGCCCAACAGGCTCCAAACAGAATCCTTGACTCGCCCATGAGTCAAGTACTCATCTCTTTTGCAGCTTCTAGGAGCAATTGTTGTTTTCCCTTGTCCTCATTTTCCTCTTTCGTTTTCTCTTCTGCTTGTGCTTTCTCTTCTTCTACCCCTTCAAACGAAGGGCCCAACTCTAGGACCAACTCCAAGGCCCGCTTCCTCACTCCTTGAAAGCTTCCAACTTTATCTTGCCACTTCCTGGCAAGGAGTGATGCCTCTATTATGATTTGTTGGGTTTCCTCTGTAATACATCCCTGTGGCTTGGATACGACCAACAGGTTCCACTCAGAATCTAGTGTTGCATCAACTTGATGAATATACATGTACAATGTTTGAATGACAGGCCAAAAGTCATGCATCTCCTTCTTTGCTATGGATTGTGCCTCAAAGAGGGCATTTAGTTCATTGTCCGCCTGCTAGATCTGATCGAACTTGTGTTGTTACTCCAACAGATCCATCGTGGCCGTAAATTCTTCATTCAACACCTAGATTTTGGTGCGCACATCCTCCAAGGTTTGTTTGCATATAGCAATGATTCCCATATAATCGTTGACTTCCCTAAAAATACTTGTTCACTTAGTTGTGCGCTTATGTAGTGTTGCTTGGGCATTGTTTCCTTCTAGCACTACCTTTTCCATTTTCTTCTGTAGCTTCTGAGGCTGCTGCTCCTCTTCTTGTTGAGTTTGGCACAACTGTTCTTCTCGATGCTCAGCATGAATGGCCAGCTGTGTCCATTCTGCTTAGAGAAACTCAATTTGATGCTCTAGCTCTCCTGCATCCCTGGCTTCAGGTAGTTGGGGTGAAACCTTCCAAATTTCTGGCCAAGCTTGAGAAAGCTTTTCCTGCATTCTTTCTAGTCTGTGCTTGACCTAGATTTTTTCATGTGTTTATTGTGTCTTGTAGGCTTGCATAAGAAGTGCTTCCTCCCTTGCATGCTTGGAAGACCTCTTGGCCTATTGGAGCCTCTTCTCTAGTTGATCAGTGGATTCTCTGATCATTCCGACTAAGTGTGTCATTGGCCACTGTGAAAGGTCAACGAATGAAGGGGTTGCATCTCTGGATGCTTGAGTCTATAGTGCCAGTCCATTGCCCATTGAATTATATGAGTGGGTCTCTACCTCATCCTCTGTTTATGGTCTTGGCACAAGCCTCAACCTTGTCACTGAAGGAAAGAGTGTTAGAACCTCTGTTCTGGCGAGGCAAAGTTGCAACAAATATGCACATTGTTGAGGTTTCTAGAGAACTAGCTCCATCTGTTCTTGCGTGGATGTCGCGCTCTATCCAGAAGTTGACTCCGGTTCCTTTTGAACCTTTGGTATGTCCTCCCTTCTACTTGCATTGAATCCCTACATTGCGCTTCCCTGGACACCCTCAACCTTGGTCGTTGAGGAGGTGTGTTAGGTTCTTTGAGCTTGCATCTCCTCCACGGTTTGGGTTTCCTTTTCCGGAACAAAAGGCACAATCTGTTGGTCCTGGGTGTTTAGGTTCGGACCTGTTAGTTGCAGGCTCTACTCTGGTACTTCGGGGTTTGGACCAAAAACTTCTGGTCTCGGCTCAGGAAACTCCTGGGTTGTTTCTGGGATTTCTTACTCTTCTTTCTCTATGGGATTGAGCTGCATCAGCTCTAGATCTGTGGTTTGGGGTGGGATGGTGGTTTCTGGGGTTGGTGACTAGGGTTGTGGTGATGGGGGGTGTCTGATTATGATGGTGGATGGAAAGGTGTCAGGCTCAGGGTCATCTTGAATATGGATGATGGGGGTTGCTCTGACCACTAAGCGGGTGTGGGGAACAACAAATGAAATGGGTTTGGGGTTTAATATTTTATTCGGTGAAACCTCGATTATGATATTCTTCATGACTGGTTCTATGTTGGATGCAACACTCATGATCTTGTTAACATCCTCACCTATCAACACGACTTTATCTGGCAGTTGCGGGAAGACCGACAATGTTTTTTTCTTGCGCTCCAATGGCTGCGTCTCATCTTCCTCCTCAAAGTCTGAATGTTCCTGATCTTAATTATTTAGGGTTTCGAATGCTTTATCACATTTTGGAGTCCATTAGAACATTTCGGCCTTTTTCAGTAGATTTTCCAAGGGTGCAGTGATGTTTTCATATCTTCTGATGAACCTACTATAGTAGCCTGTGTGTCCCAACATGAAGCACAACTACTTAGCACTCGTAGGTGGCGGCATATTCACAATAACTACAACTTTGGCTGGGTCTACCAATACTCGTTCTTGACATACTATATGGCCCAACAAATTCCCATGTGGTACAAAAAATAAACACTTTCTGAGATTCAATGATATCTTCAATTCTCTGCATCTGTCAAACATCAAATGTAACAACTCTACATGTTCCTTGAGAAAACTATATATCGTCCAATCATCCATATACAATTCTATGAACTTGTGAATAAATTCTATGAAAGATGCAATTACAATCTTGGAAAAAACTGCAAGGGCATTCTTTAAGCCAAATGGCATCACATTGTATGCGAAAGATCCCCATTCTGTTATGAATGTGGTCTTCTTTTTTTCCTCTTCGGCAATCCTGACTTGGCGGTACCTTGAAAATCTATCTATGAATGAGTACGCTTCCTTCCCTGCAACATTTTCTATCACCTCATCGATAAAATTTGTTGGGAAAGGGTCATGCGCATAGGCAGAGTTAATGCTTCTATAGTATACATAGACCCTGATATCCTATGTGCATTTCTTGCTTTGAATGACTATTGGGATTACCCACTCTACTTCTTCCACTGCAAAAATAAGTCTGGCTTATAACATCTTGTCTATATCCTTCTTAACCTTCTCCCATAGCTCCTTTGATTCCCTTTAACTCTGAAAAAGTCTTTGGGAACAAATCCTCATATTCCCACAACAAACTCTGTATTTCTTGACTAGTTTGCTCGCCCCAGTACTCTCCCACCATAGCTATATTAGGTTTCTCTTTGGTCCCTATATTGAATTTGCATGACTTTAATGAGTGATTGTAGGAACTATCAGTTTGACTTGGTATGGTATTCTAGATTTCTCTATTCCCTTCTGTATCTTTAATGGCTAGGTTTCTCAATTCCTCTATGTCATCTGGGCTTTTTGAATCCCTACTAATCTTATAAAATTCTATAGGATTATTGGTTGATGGTAAGTGAAGATTAGTCTGAAGTTATCGTCTATGCTTTGGACACACTACTATGTTTGATTTCTGATTACTGTTATCTGTAAAAAGAAATTCTTTAATCTTTTGCAGGACTACTTCAAGCTCAGGGTACTTACTTGTAAATGAGAATTCCTTGCAAAATTGAGATGCCAACGTTTTCTAGTCACTGGTCTGTCTTATGGTTTCCTCATGTATGAACCAATATTTTAGGATTGGAACTAGGGAGTGGGGAAATACCTGAAACCAGAAATGAGAGGGTATTTCCGCAACTTTCCAGTGTGTCACACACTGTTCAATATGTGCTCTAGGATCATATTTTTCGCTGAACAGTTGCGCAACTTGGAAATCCATCTGCATCTCTGATTCTGGTTTCTCCTTATTTTGAAACCTATACTTGATAGCCTGCTTTACATCATCCCAAGTTCTGAGTAAGGCTTTATGATTATCCCACCATATGGTAGGGGTGTCCTAGAGGGATACATCTAGTACTGATATCCTTTGATCCTCTACTACCTTTTCTTCCATGCTGAGCAGAAAACTATCGAGTCCTGAGGTGCCATCATATGGTGGGTGTTCTCTCACTTCAGTCCCAACCCATCTGGTTTCTCTGACAGTTGCACATCTCCTTGAGAATTTTTCTTACGAGCCTTGCTACCAACTGTCAAAAGCCAATTCTAAATCTTTGTCTACTGAATTTATACTCTTCCAACTGACCGGTTGATGTAGACCCCCATTCTCTCCTAAAGACTGCACGACCTCCCATTCTAGGATTGATCAAGAAACTGAGTTGGATTGACTCTTTGGCCCTCAAGAACCTCAAATCCACTTAACATGCCCTCTTTCCCTTAAAGCGTAGGTTAAATGGAACCTGAAAATTTCTCCTTAATGCCTTTAAGCTTCAACGTATTTAGACTCTAGCTCTCCTAGTTAAGCCCCTCCCTTTATGTGACTAAGGCTATGACCAATCACCTAATCAAAAGGCTCATCGTGACTTTGTTTATCGGGCTTTTGAATGCGAGTCACTCCAACTCTCCCAACTTTTGAAATCTTGACAGGAGCCTAGCGCATGCTATCCCCTCTATTCTCCTTCATCGATGTGAACCTTTGCTATGACCACGGGCCAATATTTCGAGCACGTCGTGATTTCGTATTTCACGAGTTTACACTTCACGATTCATCTCCCTAGACAAATCAATGGTTCAGATCTCTCCTCAATCTGAAGGCTCAGGTCAAATCATAATTTTGCGATTCGCGAGCTCCCAGAACTCTTACCTCTAATTTCTCGAGTTACGAACTCCCGACAAGACCAAATCTATGGTTCAGCTCCCTCCTTCGATTATTAGTTGTGATCAGATTATGATTTTGTGATTCGCGAGTTCTTGTAACTCTACCTTTGACTTCTTTGAGTCACGAGTCAACGAAATGTTGATCTCTCGCCACGTGTCCTCCTTGACGATGGATGGTCCCAATGATTTTGTAACGATCAACAACTGTGATCCTTTCATGAGTTCACACTTCTCGAATCCTCATGGCTCTACCCTTTGACCTTTCCACTATGAAATTCAACGAAATGATGATCTCTTACCACATGTCCTCCTTGAAAACAGACGGCTCCGATGATTTCAGAGTTTTGTAAGTCTGATTCTCCTGTACACTTTCAAAGGTTTATCGTTAGTGCACCTTACCTTGATCGGACGGCTAAGATCCTTTCTTTGTCTCTCAGATCGAATAGATGATATAATTTCTTTGTGCTTAGATCGGATGACTAAGATATTTTCCTTTGCGCTCACTCCTCGTTATCTGGACATTGGTTGGATGGTCCAGATATTTTCCCTTGAGCTTACGCTTTCTTCTAAATTAGAAGATTTTCAATAGATTTAAGGGATTTTACCTTTATCCTTCCTATGAGTCCACTTCTTGGATCTCATTCGCACTTCTTGGAAAGTGATACCCCTCCTGAGCTTGATCTCATCAAATATTTCAATCTCCCAAGCACTTCCTTCTTTTTCAGGGAAATTCGTCAAACTCAAATCCAAATATTCTTGAAAAGAATTATTTCCCACCTTCCTGGCATTCCTCTGTTCTCATCCTTCAACTTATTTATGGAGTCACTTCGACTCTTCATCGAATTCCAGACCTATTCACTCTTTGTAAAAGATATTTACCCAAGATTTGAGTTCTTCTGATGACTGTGCACACCTTGCGGCAGTTGCTTTACACTTCCTTCAGAGAAACTTTACACTATTCCTCCTAAGCTTATGAATCGAGACATACTCTGTCGATGCATTCCTTGCGGAATGAATTTTGGATCTGTGCACTCCTTGCAGAAGATTATTACACAAGATTTGGATTCTTGTAGACAACTATGCACTACTTGCAGTAGTCACCTTGCAGTCCTTGCAAAGGAAATCTTACACTATTTATCCTGAGATTTACGAGTCGAAACAAACCTTGTCAATGCACTCCTTGCAGACTGTGTGCACACCTTGCACCATCTCATGAAGAAAAATGATTTTTAAATTTTATGCAAGCATTTCAAATCTACATACACTCATAGCAAGATTCATTCATTCTTGAAAATAATAACGACAACAACAGGGAAATTGTAAACAATATTCACACCATACATTGGATCAATTTTCCTTTGTTATCTTCATTCAAAATCAAGAAAATGGTTACAGCTAAAATCAGAGCAACAACTACTATTCACAAATTCCTACTTGCTCATAATTATTGTAACCTTCTTTAGGGAATACAAAACCTCTCTTTATACAAAAGAAACAAACTAACTTCTACCTAATTGCAATTACAACGAGACTAGGGTTAAACACCCAGGTCACGCATGCTCATTTTTGTCTATGAGCGTGATCTTTCATTTTTTTGTTTCTATCAGCTGCCAAAGATCTGCAGTACTGGCTCACGTTCAAGGTTCTGAATTGGTCCTCATGCACTAAGTTGTCCTACCACATGTACTTGCTAATGATGCTCCTACATCATACTCCCCTAGGAAAATTTTCATGGACTCCTGTTCATGAGCTCCTGCATTGACTTTCCATGCTTTTGGATATTAGCTTCACTCTCCCAACTGGCATATTCTATTGGGTGTCCCTTCCACTTGACTAGATATTCAAAATAGGTCTTCCTCTTGGTCTTCTTACCAATCCTCTGATCAATGACCTTTTTCATCTATGGTTTTTATACTATAGACATTTGTTTCTCCCACTGAATCTTCTCTTACTCTGTTGATCCCTCTACGTCATCCTTCCCGTAAGGATACAGGTCTGAAACGTTGAATATGGGTGATATGCCCACATCATTTGGAAGCTCGATCTCATAGGATTTTTCATCAAAATTCCTCAATAAGTTTCCAAAAATTCTGTTTACCACATCAGTTTATCCATTTGTCTCAGGGTGATAAGATGAGTTGAAGGACAAATCTGTCCCCAATTTCTTCCACCATGTTCTCCAAAAATGACCAATAAGTTTTGTGTCTCTATCCAAGACAATGCTTCTGGGTAGGCCGTGAAGTCTCACAACTTCCTTAAATAACATATTTGCAATCTGTGTTTCATCACTGGTCTTTCGGCATGGGATAAAGTGTGCCATATTTGAAAATCTATCCACCATCACAAATATGGGATCACTTCCTCTTTGCATTTTTGGAACCAACACAAAATCCATCCCTTCAACAATTGATTGCCCTTGAACAATGATCCATTTTGAATCATATACCCCATGGCTGGGAAAATCATGAGCTCTTGCTCATGGCTCCCTCTACTATGTTGTGGAGATCCTCCAGGGTCCCATGCTTTCTCTTGGAGCTATTCATCTGCTCCTTTTCCTTTATGATTTTTTTGTTGCTACTACTGTTTCTTCTTTGCTGCTATGGCAGGTCCTCCTCTATTCAACCTCCTCCTACTGAAAGGTTCTTGTGCTGCAGACTGCTCTCGTCCAACTACTCAACTGGATGGTCCTTATTTTGCAGACTGCTCTGTTGCACTTCTTCCTTGTCAATGGTTAGATAAACTTGATCTCCCTTGATGCCTTCATCTCCTATGGGATTATTTTACCATCCTACTGCAGACTCCAGTTTTGCAGTCTCATCACTGAGCTACTGCCCATCTTCTTCCTCTGAAAGATTGGATTTTGTCATATCCTCTTGTGTTGGTTCAACTCCAACTTCTTCCAGCTTCTCTCTAGGCTAGTATACTCCTCTACCTGTTTCCAATTTGATCTTTTGGATATTTCTACTCTGCATATATATTATCCTCTCCAGGGATTACAATTCCTCATACAACTCAACAAAATCTTTGGTGTTTGCCTCCTCTTCTGCTGCAGGCTCCAATGCTGCAGTTATCTCCCTTTCAAATTCCTGGATGAAAATTTTGAGAAATTATGCTGAATGTTCTCCTCCTGAAATCTGGATGGTTGTCTCCTAGTAGCCATCCCCTGGGTTTGGATTGTTCAACCAATCCCCCAACATATGCACCTCTCACTTCCATTGAGTGAGAAATTCATCTGAATTCTTCTCGTTTTATATTGGGGCATACATTAATATCTTCTCCTTCTCCTCATATTTGACAGTCCTTGCTAGCTATCTTTCTTCTACTGCACCTGCATCACAGACACAATTAGATTTAAAATAAGCCAGCCCCATGGCCTCCTTCTTAGATTCTTGTTGCACTACCTCCTCATGTGAAACTCTGTATTAGTCTCCGATGGACTCTTTGGTAGGAATATTTGAATTACCCCAACGATCAGAACACACCCCCATGGCCTCCTTCTCAAATTCTTGTTGCACTACCTCTTCATGTGCAACTCTGTATTAGTCTCCGCTGGACTATTTGGTAGGAATATTTGAATTACCCCAATGATCAGAACACACCTTATCCTCCTTCACTGCGATGGGAGTATTTAACTTCTCATCGTCCTCATTCACATGGTCTACAAACCCACATGAATCTTCATCTATCATCACTCCTTATTGATATGAACTCTCAACTGAATTCATCTCTTCTCCCTTGCCCACCTGGCACTCTAGAAATCCTCCTGTGCCCACCTGGTAGTATATGAGATCCAATGATCCCCCTTCATTTCCCCCCTGGAAACTTGAACTTCCATCACTGCCCTCCTGGTAGTCAATGAGATCATCCACTGATATCCTTCCATTTCCCACCTGGCAACTTGAAAGTTCACTTCTACCCTCCTGGTAGTTTATGAGACTTGTAACTGATCTCCCTTCCACATCACTGAGGGTTTCTCTGACTTCTGTCTCATAGATGAAAACCAACTCTTCCTATGTGTCACTGAGGTTTTCAACATACCTCAACCACTTCCTCAACTCTTGTTGTTGTTTTCTGGCCAACAAACTTCGGATAGGCCATTTTTCTTTTCTCTTCAAATGTCATTCATATGTCCAATGTGTATTTGTCTCCTGTTGTATCTTCAATGTTAGTTGTTCCATTCTCTCTCTTATCTCAATGAGTTCCTCATCAATTCATTATTTACTTTTCTTCTGGTAGTCTCCTCTTCACCACACTCATGGCCTTCAGTAGCCATATTGTTTGTCTTCAACCCTCTTGGCTATCTACCATTTGCTGCACACCATGCAACCATATTTACAGAGTATCAATACTCTGTCTTCATTCACTTGCTGTCCACAAGTGAACTTCAACTTCTGATACCATTTGATGTCATCAGATTATCACTATTTTCCTTTCCACCTTTGTCTACAATCTGTAGACATAATCATTTATTGATACTACTCGTCGTAGTTAGACTGTCTTTTCTATCTCCTTCGCCTAAAATATGCAAACTAAATTCACTCTGATACCTCTTGAAGGTATGAGACTATCTCCTTTATCTATTTTCCTCTTTCTCTTTTGCCTGAAATATAGAGACGAAAATTTCAGCTTTGATACCACTTGATGGTATCAGATTATTCTCTTTATATACCCTCTAATATAGAAATTAAAAATATGAGCTTTGATACCAATTGATGTAGACCCCCCTTCTCTCCTAAGGACTGCACAAACTCCCAGTCTAGGATCCATCAAGCAACTGAGTCTGATTGACTCTTTGGCCCTTAAGAACCTCAAATCCACTTAACATGCCCTATTTCCCTTAAATTGTAGGTTATATGGAACCCGCGTCTTTCTCGTTAACGCCTTTAAGCTTCAGCATATTTAGATGCTAGATCTCCTGGTTAAGCCCCTCCCTTTATGTGACTAAGGCTGTGAATAGTCGCCTAATTGAACGGCGCATCATGACTTCACGTATCAGGCCTTTGCATGTGAGTCACTCCAACTCTCCTGACTTCCGAAATCCCGACAGGAGCCTAGTGCATGCTAGCCCCTCTATTCTCCTTTACCGATGTGACGCTTCGCTATGACTGCGGGCCAATCTTTCGAGCACGTCGCCATTTCGCATTTCACGATTTATCACTTCGCGAATCGTCTCCCTGGACAAATCAACAGTCCAGATCTTTCCTTGATCTGATGACTCAGGTCAAATCATGATTTTGCTAGCTCCCAAAACTCTTACCTCTGATTTCCTGAGTTACGAACTCTCGACAAGACCAGATCTACGATTCAACACCCTCCTTTGATCAACGAATGTGATCAGATTGCGATTTCATGATTTGTGATTTCTTGTAACTCTGCCTTTGACTTATTTGAGTCACGATTCAGTGAAATGTTAATCTCTCACCACATGTCCTCCTTGACGATGGATGGTCCCAATGATTTCAGAACGATCAACGATTGTAATTCTTTCGCGAGTTCGCACTTCGTGAATCCTCATGGTTCTACCCTTTGACCTTTCCACTCTGTGAGTCAGTGAAATGTTGATCTCTCACCATGTGTCCTCCTTGAAAATGGATGACTCCGATGATTTCAGAGTTTCGTAAGTCCAATTCTCCTGTACACTTTCAAAGTTTTATCATTAGTGCACCTTACCTTGATCGGACAACTACGAACCTTTTTGTGTGTAGATTAGATGGCTAATATAATTTCTCTAGCTATCAGATTGAATGGATGAGATCTTTTCTTTACGCTTATATTGGACGGCTAAGATATTTTCCTTTGCGCTCACTGCTCGTTGTCTGGACATTGGTCAGACGGTCCAGACTTTTCTCTTGAGCTTACGCTTTCTTCTAACTTAGAATATTTTTGAAAGATTTAGAGGCTTTGACCTTTATCCTTCCTTCGATTCCACTTCTTGGATATCATTCACACATCTTGGAAAGTGATACCCCTCTTGAAATTGATCTCCTCAAAGATTTCAATCTCCCAAGCACTTCCTTCTTTTCCAAGAAATTCGTCAAACTTAGATCCAAAAATTCTTGAAAAGAATTCTCTCTTGCCTTCCTAACATTCCTTTGTTCTCGTCCTTCGACTTATTTATGGAGTCACTTCGACTCTTCGTCGAATTCCATACATGTGCACTCTTTGCAACAAATCTTTACCCAAGATTTGAGTTCTTGCGACGACTGTGCACACCTTGTGGCAGTCTCTTTACATTTCCTGTAGAGAAACCTTACACTGTTCTGCCTGAGCTTACAAATCGAGACAGACTCTGTCAACAAACTCCTTCCAGACTGAATTCTGGATCTATGCACTCCTTGCAGTAGATTCTTATGCAAGATCTAGATTCTTGCGGATGACTATGCACTACTTGCAACAGTCACCTTGCACTCCTTGCAAAGGAAATATTACACGATTTCTCATGAGATTTACAAGTTGAAACATACCATGTCAATGCACTCCTTGCGAAATATGTGCACACCATGCACCAGCTCACGAAGAAAAGCGATTTTTAAATTTTATGCAAGCATTTCAAAGCTACATACACTCGTGGCAAGATTCATTCATTCTTGAAAAGATTAATGACAACAACAGGGAAATCGTAAACAATATTCACACCATACATTGGATCAATTTTCCTCTGTTATCTTCATTCAAAATCAAGAAAATGGTTAAAGCTAAAATCATAGCAACAACTACTATTCACAAATTCCTACTTGCTCATAATTCTCATAACCCTCTTTAGGGCATAGAAAACCTCTCTTTGTACAAAAGAAAAAAACTAACTGCTACCTAATTTTGGTTACATTGAGACTAGGGTTAAACTCCCAGGTCACGTGTGCTCATTTTTTTCTACGCACGTGATCTTTCCTTTTTCTGTTTCTATCAACTGCCAAAGATCTGCAGTATTGGCTCATGCTAGAGGTTCTGAATTGGTCCTTAGGCACTAAGTTGTCCTGCCATGTGTACTTGCTGACGATGCTCTTGCATCACCGATCAAACATGAGTAGGATTTATGTAATCATCTCTTGTTCATGTTGTTATAGTGTACAACTGATCCAAGTCTTCTCCCTTCGTATTATTGCTTGTTGGCTCTGTATATCTGGGCCCCACATATGGGTCCAAGGGTTGAACTACCTTGATTCCATCAGCCTCAAAGTTCATGGTGTCTTTATTTAAGCCAATTACAACATAGTTGTCATAGGCCCAATCAATTCCAAGTAGTGCAGGGTAAGGGTTCTTATCCCCCATGATTTCAATCACTTCAAAGTCAGATATGGTCTTCACTCCCGAAACATCTATTTCCACACTCTCCAATATTCCTATTGGGAAAATACAATATTGGTTTTCCATTCTTAGCTGAATTAGGGAATATGTCAGCCTAGGTTTTCCTAAGGCTTTCTAGGTCTTCTTAGGCAGAATGTTCACATCGGATCCTAGATCCAACATGAAATCCTTAATCTCAAATTCGTCTAACTAGGCTACTAGTCTGAATTCTTTTCTAGTTCATACTTTCCTTCATTGCACTCTGTGAGTACTCTTGTCAGGAAGATTATCCCTTATTCCTGCTTCTATGGGTTCTTCATTCCCTAAAACTAGGTATAGCACATTGCACAACTTCTCTGTTAATTGATCATTCCCAAGAATGTCAGAGAATAATTGAAACCAAAGGTCGACTATATTTTAAGGTCACTCAGGTTGTCTCAGTGTGACTACAAGGTTTCTGTGTGCATGGGGTGAAGCAGGGACTTGCGCAATCTTAGGGTAAACAATAAGTTGTGGGGGTTTCTCTCGCATATAAGGGATAGGAATATTCTGAAATACTTCTATGGCATATTTAAAGAACAAATTATGTTTTATAGGGTCATACATGTGTTCTTTAGGTGTTTCTTTCTGGATTTGAGGTAGAGTATCAACATCAACTCCTTTCTTTGCTCCTCCTTGAGTAACGATATTTAGTTTGGGAAATTTTCCTTTAATAAATATCTTGATTTATGAACTGATGAGGTTAGTTCCTCATTTTCGTACCCTATCTTCCCACTTTGCAATTAATTCTAGGCAGTCTTCAGTTGTGTTCCCATTGGTTCTGCAGTGAGAGAACCATGGCCGCCTTGGATGAGGATAGTCTCTAGCCATGTGACCTTGCTCATCACAGTTATAACATATGCTTGGCCCTCTTCCCCCAGTCCTTACTCCTATGAAGTCTCCTCCGGCTCCACCTCCTCGACCTCTTCCCAGTCCCTGAGGGTTTTCATTCACCTTGAATGTTGTTCGGTACAACCTGTCTGCAAGTTCATCCAACGCTCTACATTGATTGGTAGTATGTTTGGTAGATGCGCAGAACTCATAATGTACTGTATTTGGTACCATCAAATATTTTTGCATAATGGGGCACTATCTCGGCCCATGCCCATGGATTCAACAAATCTCACAATACTCAACTATTGGTGCTACTTGGCTTCCCAGAAAAGCATGATATGGGGTGGGGTTATGGAATGGTAAATTTGTAGAAACTTGTGCAACTCCTCCCGTGGGTCCTGGTGAGGGTCCCATTACCCTCATTCATGGAAATTTGTTCACCAGATGTCCTTATGTATAGTGCACTAGATCTGCGGTTGTCCTGCTCTGGGTATTGTCTATTCTTGAATATTTTCTATAAGCGCTGATATTTTCCCTTGTAGTTACGCCAAATTCACATCTGCTAGGGGTCTGGTCACTCTCAGGCTCCCAGGGTATCCTTCCATGGCTTCAGTATTCATCGATTGTTCCAAGGCGTTTGTCAACATGGCTATTCGCTGTTGTGTTAGCGAAATCTGAGTCAGAGGTAGAAATCCCTAAATGTACCACTCCCTTTGATGTTCCTCATGGATTGGATATGGTAATCTCCCTATAACATCCTTAAACTTCTGGATGTATTCCCAGGCTAATTCACCTTACCTTTGATGGATCTCATGCAACTCAGATAGAGCCTATTGTTTAGATTGAGGTAGTTTAAACTTTACTATGAACCTTGTCCGTACCTGACCAAGTGTGAATGCTTGACCTTGCATTCCTGACACTCCTGGCTCAATGATCTTCACATACCACTTAAGAGAATGACCTCTAAAGGTAGTCTGGAACTCAACCAACTTATTCGCATTTGGAGTCCCTCTAGATATCCAGATTTCTTCGCACAAGAAATAGTGTTGATCAACATCTTCATCTCCCTTACCCAAGAATTATGGGTATCGGACAATCGAACCTCCCGCGTGACCAACTATTGCTGATCTTGGTGCTCTTATCAAAACAAAACCTAACATTCCTTCTTGCAATCTACCAGGCAATCCAAATATCCTCCCTATACTCGCACTTCCTGGATGTGACTGACTAACTAATTGTACTGAAACAAAACTAGCATGAGAAGGTAATATCGAACTTACCACTTGTATAGAAGACACTTGGGGTATGGGTGATTCGAGGTTGGCACCACTATCTTCAGGGTAGTTTTCTTTGATCTGGGGGGTCTCATTTTCTTCCACTGGAGAAGTCTCTTCAGCCGTATTCCCGATCTTTCCTAGCATTGGGGCTGAATCTTCTCTTTCTTATTCAAGATTCATGTCGACTTCCTCCTCTACACCTTCTCCTTCTTGTCCAACCTCCTGGGGACTTCTTTCTCTCTATGCTTCTCTTTCACTTAATATTTGACTGGCCAGTCTTTCCTGTCTTCTCATCTTCCGCAACTCTTCCATCTGTCTTTCCTCTACTTCTCCTAGTCCGACTTCTTTCTGCAACTTCTCGAACTGTCTTGCTTCTTTCTTGATCTTTCCTCGCCACCACTTCTCAACTATGGAGACTCTTTTAAGGCTCTCTCGTCTCTTGATTCAATTTCTTGCTATCCCCTCCCCTCCCCCCCCCGGTTTTTCAAAGAACCCTTCCCCTCTATCAGTCCATGACTCTACCCCAACCTCGCCCTACCCCAAGCGACGGTGTTTACGCTGCCATCTCATTCGAGGACAGAGTAAATATCCCGTCTTCCATCAAGAAAACTTTAATCCACAAGGGGGATTTATCTCAACAGTCTTCCCCTTGCTTCTTTCTTGAAATTTGCCTCTGCTCACAAAAAATATTGGTGGTTCTCAATTGAAAACTCAATAATGTATACTTCCAATGTGGTACTGACCCAGAAATCAATCGCTTGTGTGATTGGGTGATCCATTTGATGAAGTGCTGCAATATTTTCTATGCCCCAAGTATAGATCCTCTTGACTTGTTCTTGGAACTCCGGAGCTTCTTGGAGCCTATTTATCCAGTGGAAAAGTTATTTTGGGAACTTAACCCAGAATATCTCATACTGGTCACTCGATCTTTTTGAGTAAAAGACCGCCTCATGAGTGTCTTCTACACATTTTCCCCTCATCTCCGCTTCTTTCCATATGAAGGCATCACAATTTATATCCTTCCATTTGTCAATATTATATCTGTGAATCCACATAAGCATCCTCGCTACAGGTTCCCTTTTAATGCAAGTCTCGACAACGGAACCATTTTGTTGGCGCAAGTTTGATCAGACTAGGGTCCTTCTCAGGTTAGCAACAAAAGGTACTGAGTAGTCTAGAGTGATGGAATTTTCATCTCCTCCAAAGAGAAGAAGTCTCACTCGAAGCACTTCTAAGACAAATAGATAGGGAAGGGCAAGGAAAAGACTTAGGAGGATTCAAAAACCTTCAAGATTCATCTTGATCTTGCGCAAGACATATAACTACCAAATATATCTAAACTCATGTGTGCAAGAACTGAACCTACTTATGTTGCGAACAATAATGTAAACATAGAGCCATCATGTGGAACTTATAAACCATAAATAAGTATTGTAATGCATAAGTAAAACACAAAAATACACAACATATTTTGAAAATTTGGATCCTTCTTTATATTATCTTCAGATCTTTCTTCATTTACAAAATTAGAGATAGATAGTAGTGATTTGTTACAAACTCATGGCTCTGGACTCATTTCATAGAGCTCTAACTCTCAAAATGGTTTACAACCTACATTACAGACTCAGAACTCGACTTAACCCAACTGACAACAGTAACAACTAAAACAACAAAAACAAACTTTTTACAATTCTATGCAACCCTATATATAAGCTAGGTTGTGTCTTCTGTATTTATTTGCATGCTTTCTTGTTCTATTGCAACCACTTTTGCTTTGATGGATTTGCGTTATCCTTTTCGCAACTAATTTCTATTGGTTTTCCTTTCTCTGTTGTTCCGGTTCTTCTAAAGATTTTGCAACTCACACTAGGCCAAAACTTACGCAATTCCTTATCCTAAAAATGAAGGTCCCAACAAGGCCTAGATGATCTGAAAATGAAGAAGACTTGTATCTTTAAAATGATTTGTAAGTGTTAATTATGTGTGTTTGGGAAAAAGGATCAATTTTCAAACACATAAATCAGAGAGTTTTCACACTTAAGATGCACATAATAACCAACAAATAACAACCATCAATAAACACATAACACAACAAATGATAAAGGAGTTCACCCCTCTCTTGGGATACATATATTGGTCCAACTTCCAATGGATCTTTTATATTGTTTTCTCAAAGTTCTAAAAACAACGCTTTACAGTGCTCAAAATGCCAAATAGATGGCTCCAATGGCTCTAGAACATCCAACAACCCCTAGTTGGGCTCTTTCTACACCTGGTTTGGCCAAAAAATGAAGAAGTTATCTTTCTGGAAAATTTCCCCTCCAAGCTTGTTGTCTCTGGTTCTCCAATTCGTACCTGTGTGTACTAACCTAGCTCCCACAACATTACTATGCCAAAAGCCCAGCACCCACACGGATCCCGAAAATCATGGCATAATGTCGAACCTTTAGCGTGTTTAGCGCCCCCTAGGGCGGAGGTGTTGGATGCATGGGGGGTATATGGCCACATCCCAACACTTAATCCGACCCCCGTTGCAAAGGATGGACGTGGTGTTGATAGGTGGTTGGTTGCTTGGATAGATGACCATTGGATCAAAGGACAAGTGGCATCCATTGTGGTATCGGTTGAAAACCTCACGCGATCTATGGTAAGGTCATATAGTAATACACATAACTGAGGGCTATGCGCTGGAGAGTTTCTGCACCACTGGTTATATGTTAAGGTCGCATGGTGTGTAAACTGGAGGCTAGGTCCCTGACCCTTTCCTTCGGCAACCCAACCAAAATTGCAATTCAAATAAATATCGCAATGTATATGGCTAAGAAACAATCCATGGGTGGGCTGGTAGCCCAGGCCCTACTAAACCCTTGATGTGTCCACCCGAAGGTCGGTGGTTCAACCCTCGCGACTACCGCAAATTTTATCAATTGGAGGGGTGCCACGTGGCAACCCATGACTGGGCCACGTGACACCGTATTACTTGCCACCCTGATGCCACATGTCAAGAAACCATTCGCCCATGTATTTTCCACCTCGCCTACCAACTCGGCACTGCCACGTCAACCACCTGACAGCTCAACACTGCCACGTCAT
This sequence comes from Picea sitchensis, assembly GCA_010110895.2. Classification (NCBI taxonomy): domain Eukaryota; kingdom Viridiplantae; phylum Streptophyta; class Pinopsida; order Pinales; family Pinaceae; genus Picea; species Picea sitchensis. The sequence continues at coordinate 72,732 of SNQJ01S0026145.1, read as the reverse complement.
TGTACGGTTGTACGGACTGTACGGTCAACTGCCGCATTAGCACTATGTGAACTGTACAGTTAGCAAAATTTTGCATGTTTGGAAAAATAAATAGAACATGATATCTCATTCATATGATGTCCATTTGAACCCATTCAAGTTGTATTGGGATCATGAGGACGAGGCATACACATGCATCTCTTTTGAAGCAATTTTGAGCACTTTGATTTTTAAGAAAAATTGGATCCCCTAGATCACTCCTCCTCGTTGGGAAGCTTTTGTACCTCCAAAATACTACTTTTAGTCAATCTGAAGATGAGGGTACAGTTCCCTCACCTTTCCAACCTCAATCCATCTACCCTTGCTTGGATTTTTGCCTTTAAGACCAACACAAAACTTGTCATGTCTTGTCTTGCACTGGGCTTGGTTCTTTTCCAACTGTTCTTGTACCATTTGATGCACCAACTGACTTTGTTCAATGAACTTATTTGATCTATCAATTTCATAATGACCATCAATGGAAAAATCTTTCCCAAAGATAAAATCTTAAAGAGATTTTGGCAAATAGCCAAAACATGCTTCAAATGGAGGTGTTTGAGTCAATCAACACTTAGCCCGTTTATAAGCATGTTGAAAGTAGTGTAGATGCTCATCCAAAAACTTAGGATGATTGCTTTGCAAACTAGCCACTGCCTTTCCTACACCAAAATGCCTAACAACAAGAGAAGAATGTGCTTCCCTTATCATGTTGACTCTTTCACCCTGTGAAAAACATAGCTTGCCAAGATACAAAAGTTTACCATGCACATATGAATCCAATTCCTCAACTTGGTTAGTATGACACAAATTTGCATAAACATCCTTGAAATCATCATATAAAGAATACTATTCAAAATATCTCTCATGCATGATACTATTATGCTTAAAAATAACTGAAGCACTAACAATAGGCCTAGTAATCATATCAACAACTTTGTCATAAATGTCTTTCTTATACCTCATCACCAAGTGGAATACATAGCTTGTCAAGTCATGTAATGGATCTTTTTTTTTGTTTCAAATATTTCTTCCATGTGTCTCCTTTAGCAATCATATTCGTAGTCTTGTTCAAGGCTCTGAAATATACCCATATACGCCATATACAATCTTTCTCTGGTACCAAAACAATTGGTGACCTGCATGGTGATGTGCTTTCTTTGATGACCCCCTTGTCAAGAAACTGTTGGACTTGTTTTCTGATTTCAACATTCTCCATGACTCACATCCTGCACATGTCAATGTTTGGAAGAGGACCATCTTGCTGCAATAGAATCTCATGTTGGATACCCCTTTTAGGAGGCAATCCCCTTGGTTCCTAAAACATCTCAACATTTTTGTTAACAACCTCATATAAATAATATTTTAACTTTGCAGCACATCCTTGGAAAACTTCTTCTTCATCTTTGTCTTTTGGTTTAATCATCAAAAGTACAAGGTTCTTACTAGCATTGACTAGTCTCTTCATTTGTCCAGCTTTTGTAAGTGACAAATTCATCTTCTTTGTATGTGCTCTAACAATGTACTCAACTCCATTTTTGAACAAATGATATTTTTTCTCATGACGATGAAATATTGCTCTCCTATCATATAAATATAGGCTTCCCAACACAATACCACAAATATCCAATGGAATAACATCAAGCTCTACCTCATCTATATAGCTTGCAGTGATGGAAAATCTTTGTTTACACCTTCTTGTCACATGCAATTTGGCATTGTCATATATTCATCCTAGAGGGTAAGGTTTAGGATGTGGAGTAGTTTCCAAATTTAGTTTCTTGACAATGAATTCAAATATGAGGTTTGTGTGAGATCCAGTATCAAAAAGAGTATCTATCTTGGTATGTTTTGAAATCATCCTTATGTGGAAAAGCTCTATTCTTTATTTTTCTTGTTGAGTTTCATTGAGGCTGTTACTACTTGAAGAACTAGTACTTTCAATAGAGTCCTTACCTTGAAAACCCATGGCTGTGATTTTTCTTTCATCTTCCAAATCAAATCCTAAATCTTCTTGTACAATTGCAACAATGTTTGGTTTCTCTTTGTTGTTGAACATTTTGGGTCTCTTTTCAGGATGAAGTTTCCAACAATGGTCTTCATCATGGCCATCCTTTGAACAATGTTTACATGAGAGTTTCTCTCTCTCTTTCTTGACTGGAGCATTTTTATTTCCATTTCCTTCAAACTTCCTCTTTCCCTTGTCTCCATTATTAAAAGACTTCTTGCTGCCCTCTTGAGGTCCATTCTTCCCTCTTGCTTCCAAATGAGTTTCCTGTACACAAACTTCATCTAGATTTGAAGGGTTAAACATAAGTATTGTATGCCTCAAGTAGCTATGCAAACCTCCAATGTATTTGAGTAAAGTTTCTTGAGAAGATAAATCTATACCCAAAACCAAAGATCTTCTCCTAAATTCTTGAGTGAATCTTTGCACATCTTGCCCTTTATCTTGCCTAAATTTTTTCCAATCCATAATAGCTTTCTGCATGTATGTTGAGGGATAAAATTTCCTTTTAAATGCAACAATAAAATAATTCCAAGAGGATAAAAATTTACCATGTTTCTTCATGTCCTCTTGAGTTTTGGCTTCCGACCAAATGAGTGTTGCACTGTCCAATCTTAAATAAGCAAGTTGAATCTTAGTTTCATCATCTGTGGTCCTTTGAATCCTACAATACACTTCAATGTGATGAATCCAGTTATCCAATTTCTCATCATTTACTTATCCATTGTACATAGGAAATTTAAAATTAATATCAAGATTTAGTAAAGGAGTTTGTGGAGGAGTTTTACCCTGTCCTTTGGGAGAATTTGGAGGTGGTTGTGAAATGGTGGAAGAGGTGGAAGATGGAGGTGAAGGAGGTGGAAAATAACCATTTGCTCCATTTCCCTTTGGATTTTTATCACCACTGTTGATCCAGGTGGATATCGGTGGCCACCCACCCTTTCCAACTAGCTCAAAACACTGATATGGGAATTTTGGTAATTTACTATTTTTAGTAGTTTCACTTCCAAGGCCATTTTGAGGCCCTAAACGATGTTTTTTTGGGGAAAATGGTTTGAAATACTTCTTTTTGTTAGTCATTTCCCTTAAAATGAATCACCTCAATGATACCTTTCCAACGGGCTATCATGCGCCTAAAACGAAGATCGTAAGCAAAAGTTACGACCCCAGGAAGTTGATGTACTAACTTACCCAAACGGGGCCCACATGAATTTTGGCGCTTCATCTCCTAGGGTTAGGTTTTTGGATGTCTATGGTTTTTTGAATTCATGTTTATTCTAAAAAGGCCATCATATCCTCATTGTAATCATATTCTTGTGAATGAGCACAGTCGTCACATCTCTTCTCAGAGATAAGCCGCCACCATTCTAGCAAGCTTGTTTCCGCTACATTTTATAGTTTCAACTTATTTCCTTATTGAATAGAAAACCAATTTTATTGTATCTTTGCTATTTTGTGTTAAGAACTTGTTAATAATATGTGGTCATTTCTTTCTTCTCATAAAATCTGGATCAGTGGTATCAGAGTGGTCTGCTCCTTATCGTCTTAATGCATGTCCCCAACAAGGTCAGAGTACAAAGAGTTGGGTCTCGAGCTTGTTTCTCTTGAGGACAAAAGCTCTCGCATTCCCAAGTGACCTATCATGGTAGGAGAAAATAAATATGATGGGACAAGAGATCCTTTCAAAATGTTGATCAAGGAATCCCTCACACAACAAGGGAATGAGATGATGGATAGTTTCGTGCAAATCCTTTGACGACTACCAATAAATGACACATCTTCTTCGAGTGGAGGTGCTGCCCCCTTCGAGGTAAAAATAAAATTCGATATTCCTATATTTGAAGGTCAAATAGACGCAAATGTTGTAGACAAGTTGTTGAATCTACTAGAAGGGTATTTTTCTATCCATAACTTTTCGAATAGAGAAAAGATTACTTTTGTGCTCCTCAAAGTCATTCCCCGTGTCAAAGATTGGTGGGAAACTTTCCGTGAGAAAAAGGAAATAGAGGAACCCTCATTATTTAGAGTCACGACCACCTGGGAATCCTTTAGGGATGCTATTAAGGAAAAATACTACCCTATCGAAAGTTATGATGACTTGTATACCAAATGGACCACACTACGGCAAGAAAGAGACCAAGCAGTGCCAGATTTCACAAATATCTTCCATACCTTCCACACCAAGCTGGATATCAAAGATTTAGAGAAACATCTGGTGCTAAAGTATCGAATTTCTCTACATAGATACATCCATACCGAAATGGAATTTTTGGACATGTCATCCTTGGGCGTGACCTACCGATATGCCGTCAAAATCGAGAAGAAGTTCAAACAAAAGACGCGACAATTTGGGCTTGGGAACCCCTCACAACAAAATCCAGGAAAGGGAAGCCCCAATCCATAGAACAAAGGACAAAGAAAAGATGGATAGTATTAGGACAAGCAGTCAAAGCCACAAGAAAAGAAGGACACCTAAAAGACAAAGAAAGATACTGGGAAGTGGTGCGACTTCCATAAGAGCCCTTGACATAACACTGCTGATTGTTGCTCAAAGCAGTCATTGGTGGCCGAAGTGAAAGCCTCTGAATCAGATGTGGGTTCTAATTCTGAGCCAGAAACAAAAAGGGAAAGAAGGATCATTGATGTGGAACCCAGTGCCACTGTTTCTATCACCAAGCTCCATCCTAGTGAACCAGACGAGCCAGAAGAAGGAGAGCACCTCTTCCATTCACAGATGTGGGTAAAAGGCACCCTGTTTCACTTCATAGTTGATAGTGATAAATAGAAGAAACTCATCTTGGTAGAGGTAATCAAGTGGCTAGCCCTGCCGACAATGCCGCACCCACAACCCTACACCATTGGATGGCTCCGCCAAAGAAGAAATCTCCATGTCATCCAATAGTGTCGACTGTCGTATGGCATCAAACCCTTTGAAGACGAGGTATTGTGTGATGTTTCTCCTCTCAAAGTTTGTGATGTTCCTTTGGGCCAACCTTATTTATGGAAACATCATGATGTATATGAGTCTAGGCCTCATAGTGTTATTATTACTTTGAACAGGGAATTGTATAGGATACCCGAGGTAGTCCCACCTAGTGTTATTTCCTTGATCTCTGCTAAGCAATGTAGGAAAGTCATATCTCAGATGGGGAAGTTTGTCTTATTTTTTATTTTCTCTCAAAATAAGAGAAAGATCACATCCACATCCAGGGTCTCTGTGGCCGACCTCTCCACACAACAGAAGAAAGTAGATAAGGTCGTGGAAGAATACTCAGATATATTCTCCTCACCTATCGAGGTACCTCTACACTGCCAGGTCAAGCACCCCATCGATCTGAACCTTGATGCATCGTTGCCCAATGGGCTAGTCTATTTTCGCTCTCTGTTAGAGAATGAGGAGATCAAGCGTCAGATCCAAGAATTGCTCCACAAGGGGCATATCCATCCCATCTCATCACCTTGCGGGAGGCCATTCGTGCTGGTACAAAAGAAATATGGAACCTGGTGACTCTACATTGATTATCGAGATCTGAATAAAATCATAGTTAGAAACCAATACCCGATTCCCCGAATCGACGACCTCCTTGATAAACTCACGAGGGCCAAATACTTCAGTAAGATTGATCTGAAGTCTAGCTACCACCAGGTCTCGATAGAAAATATAGATGTATGGAAGACTACCTTCAAGTCAAAGGAAGGCCTTTTTGAATGGTTGTGTTATCACATATAGTTTTCAAGGGATGCAGGTTGCCCAAATACACAGCCTGTACAAGAAGCATCAAAGAGAAACACTCAAAGCGATCCAATATGGACTCAAATCGAGTGAGTGAGCAAGTTTAGTTTTCAATGGTTGGGATTCCATGTGAAGTTCAGATCAGTGGCCCTTAGGTGATTGAGATCATAAAGTTGCACAGAGTTTAATGTCAGACAGAGGTCCAAAATCGCAAGGTAAATCCTAGCTGTTGGTGCTAGGAAGGGCACGTGGCGAGAGATCATCATTTCGCTAACTCGCAGAGTGGAAAAATCAAAGGGGAGAGTCACGAGGACTCACGAGTTGATCTGAGTCGTTAGATCAAGGAAATCCGTGGACCGTCGATCTGAGGAGATCACAAAATCAAAAATCAGGAGAAGGGAGGTGAGTATTCTTTCAACTTCTTGAGACGCGAAATCCCTATTTGCGAAGAGGATATCTAGACCGTGAATCTTAGAGGGATGCGTAGTGCCAAATTCAATAAGTCGTGATTTTGTGAATCGAGGGTCTTAGCATGAAGCACAGTGCAAGTTAGCGAAACTTGAAATCATGAAGCACCTAGGGACTAGGCTCAGAGTCACGACCCAAGGTCACATGAATAGCAGGTCCAAGAGGAAGGGTTAATGGACATCGCATAACTGGTGAATCAGTTTTTTGAGGAGGTAATCATGGTCGTCAATTTGAAAGCAAGCCTGACCGTCGATCTAAAAAGGCCATTTCGCGAGTTCGTGCATCGCGATATTTGAAATCAAGTGGAGTGGAGACTCCCGAAATGTGAAATCACGAAGCACTCTGGAATTAAGCATTGGGTCATGGCTCGAGGTCTCATGTAGGTAAGGGTGCAAAATCCACAAGGTCTGTGTCAAAGGATGAAGGTTCCTGCATTCATTATAGAGTGAAATCTTCATGATTTCTAGATCATAGGGTGAGCTTATCCATCCGCTAGTATCACACAACAACCCCTGGGCATTTAACCTTGTTGTGATCGTGAGAAGTAGCAGTAAATGAAAAAGGAGTGGTGGTTGAAAGCTTCAACTCACTCCAGAAATAGAAAGCATGGAGGGTATGGTTGCAGAGACAGAGTAGTCATCCAGAGCCCCCCCTTGATGGACGTTTCTTGCTAAAGGCCCATGCCGAGTTAAGGTTGCGTCTGAAAAAGGAATACCTACACAATCTGACTGAGAAGACGCAGATGTAATGCCTTAAATGCAATGAATCGAACACGTCTCTGTTGTTTTGGATTTGAGTATATAGGACTCAATTTGATATTTTTTTATTGTCGATGGTTGAGCTAGGCTCCCGTATTGTAAAGTTTTAATGAAGCTTTGGTTCTTCTAGTTATGTATCTATATTTGAGACTTCTTGTTTAATATAATTCAGTTTCCTTTTGTACCTCTGTAACAACTATGTTAGAACACTCGGGCATGGGTGATCCACTCGAGGATAGTTATGTTTATGTGATGTAGGTTTGATCATAGTGGCATCGTGACCAGTTTTAATCAGTTTCTTGTGATGTCTTTTCCCTCAAACACTGAATGAATCAGGCAGGGATGATCTAGTCGGGTTGTTTTTATTGAATTTTGATGTATGTTTGATTTCAGTTCAGTGATAATTTCATTTAGTTCCTTAAAACTCTGAACCAATAATATCTCGTCTTCTTAGTTTTTCCTCAGGCTACTGGAAGACTAGATGTCCATAGCAGACCTCTTCATTATCCTCAATTTCTTCCCCCTTCCCACCTTTACTACAACTTATTGATTGAAGTTAGATCGAGACCTCATTTGTGTATGCATACCAATCCAGTTTTCTAAGTTGAAGTGATATAATCCCAAGACTGCGTCCATTAGACCATCCTTAAATTTATTCATTTTGACATACAAACTAATGGGCACTGGGATTACCTCTGCTACAATCCAGAGGTGATTTCTGGTGCTAACATTTCTGGCACCGTTGTCAGGGAACAAATTGAACACTTTTCCCTGGATAGAATGACAATGAGCTTCTGATTCTGAAGGTGCATAAGACATTAGAACCATTGAAGATTGTAACTTGCACCTGGAGACTCCACAACCAAAGACTCCACTGGGGAGGACCCTATTGACAGAAAGATGATCATACTGAAGTGGAAGACTAGGTATCAGTTTAGGAGCTTGCTTCATGAAATCTTGTCTTTCTTTATTAGCTCATTTCTCTCTTTCCCTTTACATATAAAGAGGATTATCCTCTGCCTTGTATATTCAGATGACAATAAGCCTTCCTTCATTCATCCATCCTTGGAAGAAGAAGACATGCCCTCTTCTTGTGATGTATATGTCTATCCCGTGTCTTCACCTCAGCCTATTCATAAAAGTGATATCTGTATTGCATATCCTCTTGAAATTGATCACCCCTGTATCCCTGAGGAGGTTGAAAAAAATTCACAGTCTTCTCAAATCTTGTTACCCTCTGTTATTGCTGCTGAGCCTTTCCATCAACTCGTTTATATTCATGATCAACCTACTTATTTTCAAATTAAAATCAGAAATAATTTGTTTAAACCTCTAAGGCTACCATATTGCCTTAACCCTTATCCTCCTGATTCCTTTGAGTATATTCCTCAGTTTTTTGGAGAAGACCATGTTACAACTGAGAGGCACTTGGGGGCCTTTGAGAAATTGGTTGACCAATTCGAGATTGTTCATGAGGATGTTACCATGAGGTTGTTCTCACACTCTTTGTCTGGAGATGTTGTTGTGTGGTTTAGATGTCTAGAAGCTGGTTCTATTGGCTCCTCAACTGAGCTACGCCATTCATTTTTAAAGTGTTGGGGTGAGAACAAGTACCTAGATCAATACTAGTTTGATTTTAATGCCTTCAGGAGAGAGGAAGAGGAAGCCTTGACTATCTTCAACATGAGGTTTTACAGTGTTTATCATAGTATTCCTGTGGATATTAGACCCACAGAGGAGTAGCCTAGTTTTCTAAAGAAGCCAGGATTCGATCAGATTATTCATGATCCTGTGGCCATATACATGGATTCATACATTTCAGATGTTCTAAAATTTTCAAATGGAATTATTTCACCGATACTCACATGTGAGTATGGTTTCATGAAAGGTTTCCAAGACCAAACTATAGAGCCTTTTCCTTTATTCATTAAGGAAAAGCATTGGGTGGAAATCAGCTATCCTGGACCTGCAGAAGACACAGATAAACATGTACAGGAGGAGCAGTTTATCTCCTGTCTAGAGCCTGTAAGTGAGAATCCATCACCTAGGACCAGTAATCTTGTATCAACTGTTCACCCACCTATGCTTACCAGAGATATTCAACCATGTGTGGGTAGTTGTGTAGCAGAGAAGGCTGTCTGTTACAAATTTTTTGGAGTTTGCCTCTTGGCCTATGAGCCTATGAAGGCATACATGGAGTTGTATTTCCTTCATGTTTGGAAGTCACCTAGCTTTATCCTAACCTCAACATCAAGAGGAAAGTTGAAGAATGTAACCATTTTGTTGTCACGGTTGCATTATTTGTTATCAATCATGGACAAAGTGAAGGAGTTTCCAGTTAGGAAGTTACTTGAATGGCTATGGTCAAAATTTGATTTCACCTAGCACTGTGTAAAAATCAATTAGTTTAGAACTGGATATAAATAAGCCCCTTGGAGCATGTGTATTTTTTTTTTTTCTTATTGGCCTATATTTTTCAGTAGGATATTTTGAGCTTGACTCCATAGCCCAATGCATAAGGCGATTGGAACTTATTATTCTTGGTAGCTCGCAGGGAGCATGCCATCCCCTGTGGAGCGAAATGTTATCAGATATAGTTGTCAAGGGCAGCAGGTTGCCCAAGTTCATGGCCTGCACAAGAAGTGTCAAAGTGAAACACTCAGAGCAGTCCAATATGGACTCAAATCGGGCGAGCAAGCAAGTTCAGTTTCCAACAGATAGTATTCCATGTGAAGTTTAGATCAACGACCCTCAGGCGATTGAGATCATAAATTTGCATGAAGTTTAATGTCAGACAGAGGTCTCAAATCGCGAGGTAAATCCTATTTGTTGGTGATGGGAAGGGCACGTGGCAAGAGATCATCATTTTGCTGACTCGCAGAGTGGAAAATTCAAAGGGAAGAGTCGTGAGGACTCATGAAATTCAAACTCGTGAGTTGATATGAGACGTTATATCAAGGAAAGTTGTGGACTGAAGATCTGAGGGGATTGGAAAATTAGAAATTGGGAGCAGGGAGGTGAGTAGTCTTTCAACTTCCCGAGACACAAAATTCTGATTCGCGAAGAGGAGATATAGACCGTGAATCTTAGAGGGATGCGTGGCACTAGATTCGAGAAGTCACGATTTTGCGAATCAGGGGTCTTAACATGGAGCATGATGCAAGTTAGAGAAACATGAAATCATGAAGCACCCAGGGAATAGGCCCAGTTTCATGACCCAAGCCCACATGAACAACGAATCCAGGAGAAAGGGTTAACACCCATCGCATAGCTGGCGACTCGGGTTTTTGAGGAGGTAATCATTGATTTCAATTTCAAAGTAGGCTCGACCGTCGATCTGAAAAGGCCATTTCGTGAGTTCTTGCATCATGATATTTGGAATCAAGTGGAGTGGAGACTCCCGAAATGAGAAATTGCGAAGCACTCGGGAATTAAGTGTTGGGTCATGGCCCGAGGTCCCATGCAAGTAAGGGTGCGAAATCCACAAGGTCTGTGCCAAAGGACGAAGGAGCCTGTGTTTGTTACAGAGTGAAACCGTCACAGTTTCAAGATCGTAGGGTGAGCTTAGTCATCCTCCAATAGTGCACAACAACCTCTAGGCATTTAACCTTGTTGCGAGCTTGAGAAGGAGTAGTAAATGAAAAAGGATTGGTGGCTGAAAGCTTCAACTCACTCCATAAATGGAAAGCATGGAGGGTCTGGTTACAGAGATAGAGTTGTTAGTCAAAGCCACCCCTCGATGGATGTTTTTTGCCTGAAGGCCCATGCCAAGTTAAGGTTTCATCTGACAAATAAATACATGCACAGTCTGACTAAGAAGACACAAATGTAATGCCTTATATGCAATGACTCAAACATGTCTCTATTGTTTTGTCTCTTAGTATATAGTATTCATTTTGATATTTTGTGATGGTCGATGGTTGAGCTAGGCTCCTGTATTGTAAAGTTTTAATAAAGCTCCGGTTCTTCTGGTTATGTATCTGTATTTGAGACTTCGTGTTTAATGTAAGTCAGATTCCTTTTGTATCTATGTAACAACTATGTTAGAACACTCGGGAATGGGCGATCCAGTCGAGGGTAGTTATGTTTTTTTGATGTAGGTTTAATCACAGTGGCATCACGACCAGTTTTAATCAGTTTCTTGTGGTCTTTTCCCTCCAACACTGAATGACTCAAGCATGGATGATCCAGTCGGGTTGTTGTTATTGAATTGTGATGTATGTTTGATTTTAGTTCAGTGATAATTTCATTTAGTTCCTTAAAACTCTGAACCAAGAGGATCTTGTCTTCTGAGTTTTTCCTCCTTAGGCTGCTGGAAGACTGGATGTCCATAGAAGACCTCTTTATTCTGCTCAAGTTCTTCCCCCTTCCCATCTTTACTACAACTTACTTACTGAAGTTATATAGAGACCTCATCTGCTTATGCATACTAGCCCAGTTTTCTGAGTTGAAGTGATATAATCCCGAGACTGTGTCCATTAGACCACCTTTAAATTTATTCATTGTGGCATACAAACTGATGGGTACTGGGTTTACCTCTGCTGTAATCCAGAGGTGACTTCTAGTGCTAACAGGTTCGTCATTCCCTTTGGTTTGAAAAATTCGCCAACCACTTTCATGAGGATGTTGGACGATATCCTCCGACCATTCACCAATACTTTTGTAGTGGTGTATCTGGATGACATTCTCATTTACAACAAGACTTGGGTCGAACACTTGCAGCATATTCAATAGGTTCTTCACACCTTGTGTCAGCACAAGCTATACACCAACTTGGAAAAATGATCCTTCGGCATGGACATGGTTTATTACTTGGGCTACATCGTTGATCAGCATGGCATACATGTGGATCCAACCAAGATATAAGTCATCCATGATTGGCCAACCCCAACCACACTCACTGATCTTTAGAGATTCTTTGGCCTTGCCAATGTCTACCACAGGTTCGTGTTGGGATTCTCCCATATTTCCTGGGCCCTCAGCCAAATAAATAGTGGTGGTGGTAAGGGGAAATTTGCGTGGGGCCGGTCCCAACAACAAGCATTCGATGATTTGAAGCAGCGCTTGTGCTCAGCCCCAATACTTTCACTTCAAGACCTGCAACAACCCTTTGAGATCTAGACAGATGCTCCAGACTATGTTGTGGGCACCATTCTCACTCAGCACATCCACCCCCTGGCCTATCATAGTGAGAGACTATCATATGTTGTTCGTAAGTACCCTACTTATGAAAAATAAATGTACTCCATTGTGCAATCCTACCTCCAATGGAGACATTACATTCTTGGGAAGGAGAGAGTCATCCACACTGATCATAAGCCACTGTAGTTCACGCAGACACAAGGAAAATTACAGAATGACCACCATCAAAAGTAGTCCACATACTTGAAGGAATTCCACCTCAACATCAAGTATAAAACAAGAAGCACTAATCACTTCACTGATTGCCTCAGCAGACCGCCAGTCGTGGCACTCACCACTGTGCTAGAATCTTGCATCCATGAGACCTCTGGATGGGCCCCACTCTATGAGATAGACCCAGACTTCTCCACCACCTACCAAATGTTGGGTGTAAACGCAATTGTTGATAATTTCCATCTTCAAGATGGGTTGTTGTGTCGTCTAGGCCATATCTATGTTCCATCAAGTGAGCGAGCAAAGATGATATGGGAATCCCACTACAGTCAGATGGCAGGATACTTCAGCATCAAAAATATAGTGGCGATGCTACATAAACATTTCTACTGGCCAAAACTTCGACAAGAGGTCAACAAGTATATCAGGTCCTGTACTACCTACGCTATTGCCAAAACGACCACTAAGAAACATGTTCTGTAAACCCCTCTTCCTAATCCTGACATGCCATGGGAGTCCATCTCAATGGACTACATGTTGGGACTCTCATCCACCAAGCAGGGATATAACTTTGTTTTTGTGTTTGTTGATTGCTTTTCTAAGATGGCGATTCTAGTTGCTTGCAAGAAGAACATCACAGTAGAGGCCACTACCAAGCTCTTCTTTGAACAAGTCTGGGTACATTTTGGAATCCCACCAACCATTGTCTCAGATCCAGACAGTCAATTTCCCATCACATTCTGGTCGAGCCTCTGGTCACTTTTGGACACCAAGCTCACCAAATCCGTGGCCTTCCACCCCCAAACAGATGGCCAAATCGAGGTTGTAAATCGAATGATTGTGCATATCCTTCGCATGTATAATTCAAATAACTCTCACACATGGGATGAGAGCCTTCCATATGTCCAAAATAGCTACAATCGAGCCTTGCATAGCTCAACTGGCCACAACCCCTTTCAGGTGGGGTTGGGATTCCAACCATTGGGTCCCATAGATGTTGCACTTCCACTTGCAGTCACCTTGACCGACTCATCTCCTTCTCCAACTGAAGTTGAAAAAGCCACCCAATTCATTGAGAGTATCCAACACATCTTCCAACAGGTTCAGGATATCCTACAGAAGTCCAGTGACAAATACAAGCAACGCCATGATCAACATTGGGTGTCACATAAGTTTCAGGTGGGCGACAAAGTTTGGTTGAAATTGCAAAAAGAACGCCTAATAGAACCCCATCGAAAGCTCTTCCCACTCCGTTATTGGCCGTAAACCATCACCAAGGCCATGGGGGATAATTATTTTGAGCTCAACATTCCTCCTTTCCTTGGCCTACACCCAATGTTCAATGTGGATCTCCTTTGCCCTTATTTCCCACCATTATTGGACACCTCAGAAGTAGTAGAACAATTGACAAAAATAGATCTCAACCCTGACTGCATACAATAGGAATCAAGTGATCATATTGTGGACACATAGATCAAGGGAACTCGACAACAAAGGACCCATCTGTATCGAGTTGTCAAAGCAGGGCAGCTCCTGCACCAAGGCAAGTGGCTCACTAGGGGTCAAATTCAGCAGAAATTTCCTCATCTGATGGGGGAACTCAACGCAATGGATACCATTTCTTCCTAATGAGGGACGATTGATCTAGGTAGATATTGGTGTCCACCCACCTTTTCCAACTGGCTCAAAACAATTTTCTAGCAATTTTGGTAATTTATTGTTTTTAGCAGTTTTTCACTTTCGGGGCCATTTTGAGGCCCTAAATGAAGTTTTTCGGGTAAATGGGTTGAAATATGGTACTTCCTTCTATATTTCCCCTAAAATGAATCTCCTCACTGATACCTTTCCAACGGTCTATCATACACCTAAAATGGAGATCATGTGCAAAAGTTACGACCTCGGGAAATTGATGTACTAACTTACCCAAACGGGGCCCACATGACTTTTGGCGCTTCATCTCCGAGGGTTAGGTTTTTTGATGTCTAGGGTTTTTTTCATTCATGTTTATTGTAAAAATTCCTTCAGAGCCTCATTGTAATCATCTTCTTGCAAATGAGCGCAACCATCACATCTCTTCTCAAAGATAAGCCGCCACCATTCCAGAAAGCTTGTTTCCGCTGCATTTTACAGTTTCAACTTATTTCCTTATTGAATAGAAGACCATTTTTACTATATCTCTATTATTTTATGTTAAGAACCTATTAATAATCTGTAGTCATTTCGTTCTGCTCATAAAATCTGGATCAACTGTCTCCATTTCCCTTTGGATGGTTGGAGCTTTCACCTCGCAATCTTGCATTTCTTTCTTCAAATAAAACTTTTACCATCTCAGTCATATCATAGAAATATTTTCTAATAGTTTCCTCTTCTGAAGGAAGAGTTCCATGACCCTCATCATGAGCCATACTTGGTGAATATCTCCTTGAAGCTTGAGGTGATTTGGTAGTTCTCCTTCTTGATAGTTGAGAACTTGGCTCTTCAAGTTGACCTTCTCCTCTTGTGAGTTTCAACCTTGTAAGCATTAGAAAACAAAACACTTGCAAACAATCAAGCCTTCAAAACCACCTATGCTCTGATACCAAATTGATCTAAAAGTGAAGAAGACTTGTATGTTTAAAATTATTTGTAAGTGTTAGTTATGTGTGTTTGGGAAAAAGGATCAATTTGGGAACACATAAATCAGAGGGTTTTCAAACTTAAGATGCACATAATAACCAAAAAATAACAACCATCAGTAAACACATAACACAACAAATGATAAAGTACTTCACCCCTCTCTTGGGATACATCTCCTGGTCCAACTTCCAATGGATCTTTTATATTATTTTCTCAAAGTGATAAAAACAATTCTTTACAGTGCTCAAAATGCCAAATATATGGCTCCAATGGATCCAAAACATCCAAAAACCCCTAGTTGGTCTCTTTTTGCACCTGGTTTGGCCAAAAAATGAAGAAGTTATCTTCCTGGAAAATTTCCCCTTCAAGCTTGTTGTCTCTGGTTCTCCAATTCGCACCTATGTGTACTAACCTGGATCCCACAATATTACTAGGCCAAAAACTGAGCACCCACATAGATCCCGCAAATCGTGGCATAATGTCGAACCATTAGCGCATTTAGCGCCCCCTTGGGAAGAGGTGTTGAATGCATGGGGGGCATATGGCCACGTCCTAGTGCTTAATTCAGCCCCCATTGCAAAGGATGGACATGGTGTTGGCAAGTGGTTGGGTGCTTGGACGGATGACCATTGGATCAAACAAAAAGTGGCATCCATTGTAGTGTCGGTTGAAAACCCTGTGCGATCTGTGGTAAGGTCATATAGTAATACACATAACCGAGGGTTATGAGTTGGAGAGTTTCCGCACCACTAGTTATGTGTCATGGTGGCATGGTGTGTAAATTGGGGGCTGGGGCTAGGCCCCAGCCCTTTCCTCCGCCAACCAAACCAAAATTGCAATTCAAATAAATATCTCAATGTATACAGTTAATAAACAAGCCACAAGCGAGCTGGTAGTTCGGGCCCTGCCAAACCTTTGAAATGTCCACCCAGAGGTTGGGGGTTCGACCCTCACGACTACCACAAATTTTATCAACTAGAGGGGTGCCACATGGCACCATATTACTTGCCACCCTAACTCCACGTTTCAAGAAATCATTCACCCATGTATTTGCCACCTAGCCTGCCAACTTAGCACTGCCACATCAAGCACCTAACAACTCAACACTTCCACATCATTGTACGGTCATACAAAATGTATGGTCAGCTGCCACATTAGCACTGTACAGAATGTACAGTCAACAAAATGTTTCTTGTTTGGAAAAATTAACAGAACATGATATCTCACGTGTCTGTTTTGAAGAAATTCTGAGCACTTTGATTTTGAGAAAAATTCGTTCCCTTGGATCACTAGAAGCCTGGGCCTTGAAGAGGGAGAAAGGGTCTCCAAAAAGCAAAGGGACCAAGGTAGGTTTGGTTGGGAGGAGAGAGTTGAGGGTGGTCAATACCTAGGCTAGGGGTGAACGTAAGAAGTGCTTGGTTATCTCTTCAAAAAATTTGGGGTGTCTGCTTTGTAAGTTTAGAGGGATAATTGTGTCTACTATGGCTAGACGTCAGGTAAACAAGGATAAGCTTAGTTGCCAGGGGGTAATAAAGAAGAAGCTTCTTCTTTCCATGAATTTGTGAATAACACTTTCTTAGCTCGGGAGGCTTGGTTGTCGAGATCCTGGTATCACAAGTGCTCATAGGTAGAAAAAAAGGTAGTCTATGAGGCAAAGGGAAGTGGTCTAAGGGAAAAGGAAAACAATGACAGAAGAGGAGATTATGGAGGAAGTTCACCATTGAGTAGATAACCCATATTATTCTGAGACTATAAAAACTAATTACTTCAAGATAGACTAAACATATTGGATAGTCAAGGAAATGGTTGGGCAAGCTTTGGAGAAGAACAAGAAGGAACAAAGGGACATTTTGCATGCACTTAGAATTTTTTAGGAAAAATTCAAGTTATTCTACGAGTCCCAGCATGGAATTCATTTCAATGTCACCCTTGGAGGTCAATGACCTAAGCAACAAGAATGAGCTCGTCAGGATAAACAAAAATTCCCAATTGACATGGAAGAATAAGAAGAAATTGAGGGTTTGATTTAACTTCTTTATGGATGTGTTTATGCTTTAGTTCTCATAGTGGGCATAGAGTACATAAAACCTAGATAGATAGTGTTAGCAATATATGATCAATATCAAGAGTTATAGATATTTTTGGTAATATTAGACCCGATAACATTATGATGAAACCTAGTTAAATTTTCTTTGGAAGGAATCTGGTTTATGTTTTGGTACTTTCCTTCAGACGTGTAACTCTATTTTGTATATAATAGAAAAGCTTAGGATTTTTTAGGCTTTTTTTAGGTTAAGGTTAAAAAAATTATATTGATTTATTTTATTATATATTTTTAATTATTATAATTTCTTTTTTATGTATTTTAATTATTTTTAATTATGTAACGTCCCTCGGCCCATCCGAGGGACATTACAGTGTAGAATACTAACAAATACAACATTTCTTATAACTATTTTAATTCATTTACAATTAACTAATTTCTTATATAGATTTCAAATACGAATTAAAACATATTTAGCTACCATCTAGTTCCATTAAATAGATGGATCTGTATCATGCTAAACATACATATGAATGTAGTAAATAGTTCATTACAACAATATATATATATAATTCTCATTTACAAAGATCATGCACAACAATTTATCTCATAAATACAAGACAAATAATAGATAAACACTTATCTTTCAACAATGGTTGTGCAACCAACTTCTTGGGATGGACGTTGCACTGGACTGTAGACTAACTGTTCCAAATATCAATAGTTAGTCACCCCCGAGCTGAGGCTATTAATCCACAAAATAGGGTGGTCTCTCACTGTCCACTCACAACTAATAAAAACTCACAATCCTTTGATATCTTCAAACAACTATCTCGATTTTCCACTAGCTTTCTTCCACTTGAACTGTCCAACCCATTGTAGTGTCCCCAATTTTTGGACATTATTATATTACAGATTGTTATTCCTACCAAAGTAGCCAGATGGGGATGACAGGGAGTTCAAGAGCTATGGAGGGATTTTATTGGGCCCTACTTGCATCGTTCATCATATTTTATCATTAGGATCCATTCCGCACAACTTGTCTTTAGTTTTTTTGCATTCCAATGATTTCCATAATTTTGAGTTATTATGAGTCATATTTTAATTAATTTCACTAAGAAGGTCATTTTGGGCATAATACTTTGAGAAACCTCTTAGTGTAATAGCTCATCGAAATAGGGAGGAAGAGCACTATAGGATTAGATGATGAGAAGTGACTTTCAGTGATCGGAGAAGCCATAGGGATGAATATATCACTTTTTAGAGGGAAAAAGACCAATTAATTAATAAAGTGATTTAATTAAAAAATAATAAAAATAAATTAAACGTCACTTAGAGGTAAAAGGTGAACAGGGGGGATAAAAGGGAGATAAGGGCCTTTATTCTCTCATTATGTTGATTATGTTGATTATCAGTTTGATGTATGGTTTCTTGCTGGAGAGCCCATGATATTTGGGGGTTTTGAGGGTTTTCAGTGAACAAACCCTAGAGATCATATCGGTGGTGAAATATTCCACCTTTATTGATCCAATCTTGGCCAAGGAGGTGAAATATTCTTCCCTCACTATTCTACATCAGTTTCTGAAGAAGGACACATCATAGAGGGTTTTCTGCAGAGAGGGCACACCACTCAGCCAAGGGAGATTCGATTTGGTCTTAGGAGGTTGGTTTTGGACCAGATATCGATTGGGGACTCTTTTCCATCATCAGGGTGAAATTTTTGGCACTTGTGGGGGGCTTACAACCTCCATATTTATTTATTTTGATGGCTAGGTGAATTTCATGAAGGAGGGCCCATTAGGGTTTTGAGATCCCATGATTTATGAGAAGCGTTGTCATCTACAGTCAAGGAATATTCACATATGAGTTAACCATAATCAGATCTACAAGTTGAAACCATTTCCCAAAGGTTTTACATAATCTTTTATTGTGCATATTTCAATAGGGAGAATTTCAGCACGAGGGCACATTTCTTGGTATGGTAGAATTGATTTTGGAGAATTATATCAACCATTTTGGGAAGCCATCATTAAGGTATCCTTGAGAATGATTAATCTTGACATTTCCTTGCATTTGGAGGGAATTTTTGTAGCTTTTATATTCCTTGGATCAGATCTGGAAATTACTTCCATGGACAACCATAAATTCTCAATAAATAAGCAAGGATTTTGAAGTTATTTGTGCTTTCCAAGTTATGACTCTTGGTATAATTTCTTGTATTCATGTGGTATGTTTTTTATGGGTATTTTATGATGTTATTAATCAATATAATTAGGAAAAAATGCTAAAATTCAAAGCTACAATGAATGCATGCAAACTGTTTGTCAAAATGTCCCAATGAGACAAACTGTCATAAACATGACAACAAAGAAATAAACATTACAACATATATTTGAGGGTTATAAGGAGGTTATAACCCATCCTATTGACCTTCTAAACTCATCAAAAACCTTCCTTGAAGTTTGGACAATAAGAAGCATTGTTTAGTAAAGGTTGTTGAGCAAACACATCAAAGTGTTTGACAAAAGTCTCAACAACACATATCTTACTTATATATCAGATTTGGTTGGGAACATTAAACTTAAGGAATGTACCCCTTCATTGGTGTGAGACCCTCAGGTGTCTCATTTTTTTATCAGGGTCTCTCTGGCACAAGTATCTAGGAATCTCTCAGCTGGGAACTCAAGGGAACCTACTGCTAGGAAAACTACCAGCAAATAACAACAAACACTTGTTGTTTTAGTGCAAATCACTCATGAGTTCAATCTTCAGGCCTGGCAACCTAGTTCTTCAGTTTTCGGCTCCAAATACGCTACAAATTTCTCTAGAATTCCCCCTCCATGGCTGCACCAAATCCAAGTTGTGTTTCTCTCTCTCTACTAGCTCCTCATGCACAAAACTTGACTCACTAAAATTGTTGTCTCAACCCATACGAATTTCCTCTCTTTGTCTTGTATTTCTTGACTCACACTCTTCCCAAAGTTGATTGTACTCAACCCCATGCACCCAATAAATTTGGGATGTGACCACTCACACTCACCCTCTTACATGTATTCAATGATTGAATTTGAGAACACTCAATCATAAATTTAGAAGGTTCATATACAATTAACAAATTTAGGAAAATGGGTTGAATTAATATACATGAATAATTCCCCCTTGGACCCCTCTTGGCCATGCTGCTAAACACTCCCCTCTCTTGCTCCTGGACACTCCCCTCTATTGTGGATTAATTCAACCCCCTTCTCTGTCCATGTCCCCTCAGTAGCTAGCACCACATTTTTATGATTAAAAACATAGAAATACATTTCACATATTACATCGCTTTGGCAGTAGCCACACTTTATATCTATATAAGCATTAATTAAATCCTGGATTATAGTGGGGATGTTGCAAATTATTTATATATTTTAATTTATTTACGTTATATTTCATTTACAAATTATTGGTTATTACATGCATATTGGGAGGAATATGTCATTTGCTAGAACTGGATCCCACTTTATTTTGTTATTAAAAGTAACCATGGTATTCACCTTTAGTTTTTCTACCCTTTGTTGGGTTCAACTATATGTAATAAGCACTTGATGGTCTATCATGTTATGACCATGTGGTATGTGTTTACCTTTTGGACATGGATGTAATACCTTAGTTTTGTTCATTTTGAAAACACCATATATTTAATATATTGAGAAATTTTCTAGGAAAAAAAATGAATTTTAAATTCATCCACTAAATAGTTTTATTAATTATTTTATAATATAATTAAAAAATTTCAATTTTAAATTTCAATTTTATTTAATATTTAGAAATATTTGCAATGTCTTGAATGATATTTTATTTATAATCAATCTCAGAAAAAGTGTGGTGATTTTCTTAATGCTTTTTTAACATAAACATAAAATTATAAAGAATTTCAGTAATCACTTACATTTTAAAGCTTAGATAGATCAATTCAATTTCATTAAACATTAATTATTATCAACAAAGTTTAAAATTTCAAATATAATTTCTAGGAATTTTTTTTAACAAACTTAATAAATCATTAAAATAATGTATAATATTTCTCAAATAATTAATTGTTAATCTATTCACTTTTCCAAAATATACATTATGTGATATTCATACATAATTTATAGAGATATTAAATAACTTTTTTAATTTCAAAAAACATTAGAAAACAAGGGTTGCATGGCAGGCAAAATAGATTTGGAAATGAAAATGATAGTTTGATTATGGCTCCTTTGGTTTTGTAACTTTTGTACTTGAAAGATCCAATCAATTGATAATTATGGGTAATTATGGTTGAATATGTGATAGATGAGAGAATATTTTAGGCAATTGTTGTATATTGTTTTATTGAAGGTATAGATATGACATGTACGTAAGAATCATGCTTTTGTGGATGGACTCCCTTTAAAAACTAAATATAATATGACGATATAACAACAAATTATGAATTTTAAATTTTCATTTCAAGAGTAGCATGAAATGCTTAACTATGATTTAATATGTGACAATTGTATGGCAAGTTTTTCCTTCATGTTCATTATCATGTAATGCGTTCATGTTGAGTGGTCGGTTGGTGCAGTGTATGTGTAGGTTTGAATATTATGCACTGATGGCTTCTACGGACCAGTCTTTATATTGTAATCTTTCATTAAGTATTTAAGTAAAAATGAAGATGACATGTATAAGTTGGAAAATTGTAATATTGTGCAGAGTATTTAAGTAAAAGTAAAGATGTCATCTGAGGTTTTGAAAGTCAACAATATGTTTGTACACGTTACTTTGCAAACATCAATCAACAATGAAGTCATTCCTTAGAACTTAATTAAAACAAGTGGTACTGAGAAAAACAAATATTTTTATTATTTCAAAAATTATATATTTGTTTTCTTAAATTAAACATTACATTTCACACACAAATTTAAAATAAAAGATAAATCAATGTCAAGTCAATAGCAAACTCATTGCTATAATTCCTTGGTAGGGACTAATAATGTTTTTAATATAATCTAACAAATTTACAATAAAAAGCAAATTGATGTTAAAGCAATAACAAACTCATTGATCTAGTCCCTTGGCATGGACTAATAATACTTTTAATATAATCATGATAGTAAAGATTCAAGATTTTCAATTGTTTGCATACATTAAATATTTACCCATAATATTTATCAAAAAAATTAATAATCTTTCATCATTTTTTTTTTCATTTATAAGATAAGAAAATAATATATAAATGGATATATGATTTTGACATAACCAAAAATTCATTCTACTTATATTTGATTTCTAATATAATCACATAGGATAAACATTATATAAAATAAATATAAATTTGTTTTAAAATAAAAATCAATATTTTAAATTAATATAATCATTTGTAATTTTTTTTAGCCACTATTAAAATTAGGAATATGTATATAATGGAGAACTTTGTGAGCAAATTGCTATTGAGTATTTATTAAATATTAATTTAAATTGGAAAAGAAACTAGTAAATAATTAGGAATATGGTATATAATGGAGAACTTTGTAAGCAAATTGCTATTGAATATTTATTAAATATTAATTTAAATTGAAAAAAAAAAACTAGTAAATATCTAAACATAAAAATTTAAATTTATTAAATTATATCCATAATGTGAACATTCTCCATTTTAATAATAATAGCAGATGCAATCCTATTGTGAAATTGATAAAGACTAAATAAATATTAAATTTTTTTAATATAGATTATCGTGTAACCTTCTTTGTGTATGAAAAAAATAATGCAAAGACCTAACTAACAATCCCACTCTCCCCATGTGACCTATACAGCCTGAGTGGGCCTAATGGTTAAGAACATGTGTTTTCTCTTAAGAGGTCACATGTTCAAATCCAGAGGGGGGTAGGGTATGTATACCTTCGTAGACTTTACCAGTCAAATTGTTGGGCGGAGGGGGGTCCCTTGTCCCACAAACAAGGGGGTCTCATACACCAATTTGGTGTGCTGGCTTGGCTGTGACCTTAAAAATAGATCAGAAGAATTGAAAACAATTCCACTGCGTGGTACTCGAGTGGCCATTTCGGTGATTAGTCTAACCGTATACCAAGGGTCCACCAACCATACACCTTTGTATGATGTCATCCTGATGAAATTTTTCCATGCACCCATGATAGATGTAATAAATGTAGAGGGTAAGACATTAATAATATTGGAATTATTATTTTTACAACTTTATTAACTCTGTGATTTTTTAAAACAAGTGGTATATATAATAAAGTGCATTAATTATGTAATTAATTTAAAACATTGAAATGCATGAAGACAACAATAAGACTTAAAATATATTAATCAAGATGAGAAAAATAAGTATTTTTAATATACCAAAAAATATATATTTGTTTTCTTAAGTTAGATGTTACATTTCACATATAAATTTAAAATAAAAGGAAAATTAATGTCAAATCAATAACAAATTCATTGCTATAATCCCTTGACAAGGACTAATAAAACCTCAAATTGATAAATCAATAAACTAATAGATAAATGGATGTAAGTATTTGAAAAAATACAATAAAATTTCCCATCCATAAAATAACACTTTTTCTAAGATATGTAAATTTATAATCAACAAGAAAAGCAATATAGATTCAAGCTAATTCAATACTATATTCCATATAGAGACAAATTGAATAAGAGATTATTTTATTTATAGAAAGATAATTAAAACAAGGCTGCGTGGCAGTGCAGTCCCTGCCAATAAGGTTAGAAAGAAAATTGTGGAAAATGGGGTGGAATTGCAAATGAAATGAAGTGTTCGGTGCAAAATGTATATCACGAAAATGTTGTGTGAAACATGTATATCATGAAAGAAGGAAAACAAGTAAATGACTGTTGGCAGGTAGAGCAACACCTATTTTTTGAAAGTATATAGAAAACCTATTTTCTTTGAAAGTATATAACAAAGTAAAAATTTTGTTGAGAGTGCAAGAATAAATTTGGAAATTTAAATGCATTTTCCATATGGACTGGTGAAAGATAAAAATATATGATGACATAAAATTAATAGGAGATAAGAAATATAAAAATTTAAATGCATTTGTGAACATGGGGTATAAGTAAATGACGCTTGCATTGTTGAGCATCATTTATTTTGAAATATATAAAAAAAGAAAAGTTTGTAACATATAAAAGAGTAAATGCATTTGCCATACAGACTGTTGAAGGATAAGAATAAAAGTATGTAACATATTAAAAGTTAAATGCATTTGTCATACAGAGTGGTGAAAGATAAGAATAGAGTCTTTAACATATAAAAATTTAAATGCATTTTTAATTGCAATCTGTCAAAAAATAAAAGTTTGTTACATAGTACTGGAAATTTTGAAATATACAAAAAAATTAAAGTCTGTTACATATAAACTAGAATTTCAATGCGTTTGTCATGTAGATTGGGATTGGGGCTCCCGCGGACCATTAGAGAAATATGTACAAGAAACAAGATTGTGGAAAGAAGATAGAGTGCAATAGCTGCAAAAGAAAATAAATGGAAAGGTATAAGTGTTTGCCTATACATCTGTATTTAAGAAACTGGAATAACTGGGTTGATAAACAAAGAAAGATGCGATGAGTAAACTTACAGCGAGGGTACATATTATCCCTTTGTCTATTTGCTTGCAGTTGCCGTTTCATTGATGTCACCGACGACTGCGGTTTCAAAGGTGTCCTCTATGGTTGATGGAATGATGGTAAGTGCCTGTTGTCTTTCGTCGGCGACCTGTTTCAATTGCCATTCCAGCCATTCTTCAATGTAGCCTCTCATTGGGGCAACGTTGATCTCATTCCATATTTTTATGTTGAAAAGATCATTTTATAATTTCTGGAAGTCGATAGAAATATTAGAGAGAGCCTGATGAATTTCCTCATTCTATACTGCATATTTGACTAGCCAGTTGTGGACGTGAGCTTGATCTTGAAGGATGCTGTAAAACTTTTCCAGAGACAAGGTCTTAAACATAGCAACCTGTTTATTGAACTCTTTCTTGGTTAAGGGCAAGGAGTTTGTGATTAAGAGGGGGTCTTGGAAGTCATTGGTTTTCATGGCTAAATCTATATTTGACAACTTTGTGAATAATTTATCTTTCTTCGATATGGCTTGTTCACATGACTAAACAATGAGACACAGGTTCTTTACTTTCTGTTTCCAACATGCATTCAATTGGCTGATCTGGTTTTTGGATGGAAGATCTTCTTCTCTTCTTTTTGTTTCTATCATATTGTTGACAATCTTGCCAAAAGGGATGATCGTTTTTAAAAAGAAATTTTCTTCATCTTTTAATTCGGCCTGCAAAAGCTAGAACAAGCTATGTGCCCTGGTTCTAAGGGAAGTGATGGTTTGTGATGTTTTCCATGCCTTGGTAACTAGTTCCATTCTTTTTTTGATATTGTTCTCCAGAGATCCTTTACAGGATGCAAGCAGGGTGGAAGATTCTTTTACATTGGGTGCAGGGGTGCTAGGCATGGCTATTGCCAAAGGATTGACAAGTAATGGCATAGGAATGAAAGCGTCTTCCAATTCCTTGACTTGATCCTTCAGTCTGACATTCTTGGTCTTGATTCCTCCAATGGAATCATGAAGTGATTCTCCAGTCGTGGTGTGAAGTTGACATATTTGGGATGACCACATGTTGGCAACATCAACCTCTGAATGAGATTTACCTTTCTTATTTTTAACATTTTTTTTTCAATTATCAATTTTTTGTTCTGGCTATAAAAAACAACGCTCTGGAACTCGAAGGTTTCATCTTCGTCAAAATTTTGGGTAACAGATATGTCCATTGGATGGCTATGGTGGATGGCATCTCTGGGTTGATCAAGGAAGGGGAACATGGGATCCATATCAGTGTCAAGTTCCATGTTCTCAGTCGAATTTTCGGCTCTTCCACCTGCCCCACTTTTTTTTTTCTCTTCTTCTCTACTAGAAGCTTGTGAGAACTATCAATGTTAGAGTGAGGAGGGTCGTTATCTCCTCCTCCATTTGAAGAACTCTAGGTTTATTTGTTGATGTGATGGGCTGTTGGAGCAATTCTCTGGGATGTAGTACTTTTTGGAGTGGTATTTGTGGATAGAACACTCTTGTCACTGGGGCCTTTCCCCTGCCGTGTGTACAATTTAGTGCATCTTTGCACTGTCTCTACGTCGTCGGCATCAGAGGCAGGGTCGTTGTTGCCACTGTCTCTATTTTTGGGCAGGTGTTTATTTACAAAACAATTTTCGAGGCCAAGTGTTTGTAAATGTTGTCTAAAAATATCATAGGGGTCGAATCCTCTTATGTCTTCAGCATATCTAAGGTTGGAGATGCTAAAATGTGCTATGAAATCATCAATTTTGTTGACGTTTTTCAACACGAACTCCCCTATTTTCCAAGGCAAAGGAATGAATTGTTTTCTTTTCTTCCTTTGGAACAGATGGAACTAATCGTTGTATTGACGTACTACTTCTGCAACAAACATTCTGTCCGTAATGTGAGATGGAAGGAGAGTAGGTTGTTCCATGGAGCTAAAAATTCTTATGACAGTGTAATTATCCAAATGTTCGAGTGTCCCCTTCTTGTCCAAAAAACTAGTTTCCTGTTCAGATATGCAGGGAGCATCTTCTCCTAACAACAAAATTTTGAAAACAGACAGGAAGCCATTAAAAACCTCATAAAAATAGTGGGAATCCTTGTGCTTACACAAGGCCTGGTACCAGAACGTTACTGGGTGGAATTCGCAGTTGACATTCTTGGACAGAGACAGTTGCGGAAACCGAAAATAATGTGCTATTGAAAAAACTAAATAGGATGACATATAAAATTTCTTTTCCCTTTTGTAGCTTGACAAGTGGAAAGAGATTTCATGGGAAATTAACTTGCCCCAATAAAAAATGGCTTGTTCGTTGACTGTGAAATACAAAATATAAAGAGCCATGTGGGAAATAGTACCTATGGACTCATGTCTTGTTATTCTTGTAAACAACCAGGCAATTTTGCGAAATGGATTTCTAAATAAGCTAACCTACATGCTTGTAATATATTCAAGAACTAGATTCGGGTTTTCCAAAAAAAGGGGCAAGAGGTCCAATCCATTATTATGCTTTTCTAGGAACTGTTTGTAATCTTCTCCTTTGAACGCCAATGTTGGCTCCCGCAATTTCAGCATCTGGCAGAAGACCTGGGGTGAAAAAGAAACATAAGAGAGGTCCTGTAGTGGAATAATTCTTTCCTCTGCAGTATATTTATTGGCGCACCAAGAGACCAGGTCCTTACAGTAAAAAACCTCAGGGACACAGCCTGCATGAGCAATCCGAGAGGTCCAAATTACTTGGTTCTCTGCGATAGAGGTTGAGTAATAAGAAAATGCCTTGGACCAGTGGAAGTTTTGGTCCTCGCGCCTGAAGATGTTCACTGTATCTCCAAAAAAATGTTGTCGAGCTGATGCCATAGGTTTATGAGAAGGTTGCTTTGTTACAGATGATGGTTTAAATGAACAATTAGAGCCGATAATGTAACTTTTCGCTAAATCTTGGTTAAATGCTTATGAATGGAAAAGCTCCTCGAGCCTTTCATTGATTAATGATAATCTATATTGGTGGTGCATGATGAACTATTAGCAGTAAAGTTTATTTATTGCATATTTAGAAATGCGAACATGGAAGGTACAATGAAGAGCAGTTAAGGAATGGAGGTTTCGTGAGCGTGCGAAGGCCACGCCATGTGGATGGGATTTCATGATTTTGAAATGAATAGTCAGAAGGGATAATATAATCCCCCTGCAAATTTTGGTTTAATGCGCATCAATATGAGATGTTCTCGAGCCTTTCACCCATCAATGACAATCTATACAATTTCTGCATGATGACCTATTAGAATTAAATGCCAGTAATTCCATATTTAGAAACAAGATATGTGTGTATATATATATATATATTCTTTTATTATAGACAAGTGCGAAGGTGACAGAGATGGCAGAGAGCAAGGAAAGAATGGCAATCTTTGAAAAGCGGTCAGACGGGATTCAAAAAATGGTTATGGGGATAGTCAAGACAGTCGAGTGTTGCACGGTGAAATTTCATGTTGCGGAATTTTTGAGTGCAAAATGTGTAAAATGAAAGAGATCATGATGGGGCAGTTCAGAGGTTGGTTTGTATATTTTCGGAATTCCGATAAAGTGGCAAAGTATGGAATAGGTAGATTACTAATTGCATGTGTAGCAATAAGATCTTATAAATAATTGCCAAATGCTAATTACAAAGGGGCGCGGGCACAAGAAACAATGACTACGAACTGAATATTACTTGAACCCACCAAACCGATGTTCCGCCAAAGAAATTTGAACAAATGGAAAAGTATGGAAAGCGGACATATGGACTTCAAAATGGGGTGACAATAGTTCCACTAAATATGCGAAGACTTGATGGTTAAATTGTATTTCTTGAAAGTTTTCAGTGCAAAAATGTGCACCACGGAAGAGGGCATGATAGGTGGACCATAATACAGAAAAGGGTATGATCTAAGAACGGTTGCAAATTTTTATTTTTGTCAATTTGTATATCGCGGAGCTCTGAATGTTGTTTGGAGGTCACATAAAAGTAGAAGTGCAATGTTGACCCGACCAGCGCTCAAGTTCGCGTGTCAATTTTTATATCGTAGAACTCTAGGTGCCAATTGTGGGATAGGGAACAATAGAGGGTCAATTTAAAGAAAGGCGGAAGGCAGTTTTGGTAAGTGTGAATTGGCTTCAAAGAATCCCCATTGTTGCAAAACCATGATGTTCTACTAATTGTCAGCAAATGCGTTGTTGAAGATTGATTTTATTGCAATGTGTGCGTGTAACTATGTTCTTGATATATTCTTCCATGACTATAACATATTAACTTAACTACTAAACTTCATTTTCTACTAATTGCCAGCAAATGCTTTGTTGAAGATTAGATTTTATTGGAACGTGTGGGTGTAACTGTGGTCTTCATACATTCTTCGATGAGTGCAACATATTAACTCAAGTATTGAACTTCTTGCATTATGCGTTGTTAGCATTAAAACTTAATAATTGCATGTCTAGAAACAAGAATAATGATTTTGATGCAACATTGTACATTGGTATTAGAAAACACAATATTGAAGAAGTACGAGAGCACCGAACCATGCCAATTAGAACATGCGTTAAACCCAAAAAATAGGTAGCAACGAAGAGTTGAAGGAAATTTTTTTTTAATAGCAAATCCATTTAAAAAAATAAGAAAAACATCGAGTATTGTACATCTATCCTTAGAAATTGGACCCAGTTATTTGGGCCAAAACATTGAAGGTATCTGTGATAAACACAAGCATGGGATCCGTAGTATGCAAGATCCTTGCAGTTTTCTCCTCGATGAATCATCCTCTGCTAAAATTGAAAATTTTCACAAGCTTTCCCTGAGGAAGAAGAGGAAAATGATTGCAGGGAAAGTGGAATAGCCCTTAGCTGAAACCGCCTCTGCATAGTCCAAAACAATTCAGTAGCACAACTTGCACGTGTAATTCCAGAGGCCCAAATTAGTCCATTCTGGGCAAAAGGAGATGACTAGTAGCAAAATGCCTTGCAACAGCGAGAGTTTTGGACATGATTCCCAAAGATGTTATTCAATATTTTTTTGTCTTGAAATATATCTCTGGGAGCGTCATCATATCATTTCTTTATAGTGAAACTCTTCCACCCAAAACATACTAATTTGGAACTCTGGAATTCCTACTTTCGTGCTGCAAAGTGGTTGTTGCATTTATCGTCGGTTTCTTTTCTGAAACTCCTTTTGGTGTTGATTTCAATTTGGGTGCAGGAGTGGGAATATTTTTTTCATTGCCATCATCCATTGTCGTATCATTGTCCATCAGATCATCTTATTCCAGCTCAAAATTCATGGCATCAACTTCTGCAACAACCATGAATGCAACTGGGCAGGCTCTTTGAGTAGCTAGGGTTGCCATGGAATTTTTTGGCTTGAAATATATCTCTCGGTGTACCGAGGGACCATCTCCTTTTTTTATCCTGGGCAGAGGGAGATGAATAGTAATAATATGCTCTGGAATAATGGAACCTCTGCGCATTATGCCCCAATGTGTTTACTGTGTGTGGAGAGAACTGCTGCCAGAAGTTATTAAGAATTTTTATTTGCTCGAGACGATGTTTGAAATGAAAATCGGGGAGGGATAATATAACCCTCCGCAAATTATGGTTTACTATGTATCAATGGAATATCTTGATGCAGACCCCCTACCCTTCCTAAGGTTGCATGACCTCCCGATCAGGATCTTTGATTCTGGAGCCAAAACGGCTCTCCTGGTCCTAAGCTGGAACCTCTATCTCAAAGTCTGCAGGTCCATCTCTATGTTTTACCTGTGCTACCAAGAACTAGGCTCACACTCTCTACTCCTCGTGATCGTAGGCACGACCATGGGCCTAGCCCAAAAGGCGCGTCGCGTTTCGTGCTTTCAGGATTTCCAATGCAAGGAATCCCTGGCATGGACCCCTCTGAGTCTCGAAACCTCGATAGGCTAACGGAGGTTAGCTCCTCCCCTTTCTCAATCCATGTGACCACGCACTCATGACCACGAGCTTCACCATAAGTGCATCTGACTCCTCCACGTCCCGATCGTCGAAATCACGATGACGCTAGATCTACTACTGAGATCTCCCCTTGGCCGATGGCTACGATTATTTTGGTGTTTCATGTTTCGTGACTTCGCACTACACAAAGTCCATTGGCTCCTCCACTTGGTCACCAAAATACCGAAATAGTCCCTCGTCACAGATCAACGACTTCAAACCTCCGAAGATCTGACGACTCCAATATTTTCAGGATTTCACTGGTCGAGAGTCCCTACTCTTTCTCCTTGTATCCCTGATTGCCGAAATGGTGATGGAACTGATGCGATGGTCTAGATACTTCCCTGATCTGATGGTCACGATCAATATCCTGATTCACGTTTTGGGTTCTGGGAATCCAGGGCCTCTGTCCTCCCAACTCGCAATTCCTGGTATCATGAAATGGACCAACGGTCTGAATCTATTTGGGATCAACAACTCTTATCCCTCATGAACTTTGAGAGAAGAAAGGCTCTCGCTGTTATCCTCCTCGCAACTCCACTTGATCCAACACCTTGGGGGTTATCGGTGTTCCTCCCTGAAACTCTCCATTGCCCGTTCAGGCTTCCATGGATTTTCTCTATTGGACATACGCAATGTTAAATCCTACATAGTTGTCTCAAATAAGACAACTGTTGACTCTCCACTATGATCTGATGGTAAAAAACCCTCTTTCTCCTAAGCTTTTAATCTCCCCGACTTAGAAGATTTTCTAAGTCCTCGAAGGTTTCTCCTTCACTTCTCCTAGGCAATGGATTCCTGGATCTCGACAACACTTTCCCAAAGTGTTATTCCTCCTGAGTTTTTTCTAGTGCAGAATTCGATTTCCCTCGCACTCCTTTTGTCTAAGGGATATCGATAACTTAGATCCAAGGGACTTCTCACAGAGAAATTCCTCCCAATCCCCTTGCGTTCCCTTCTGGTTCAATGCAGACTTTGCAAATATTTAAATGAAGAGAAACAATTGAAACTGAAAAACTAACCTTCACAGTTCCCTACTCCCCCACAGAGATTCATTCACTTGTTCATAAGAAAAAAAATATTAGGAAATTGAAAACATTGGTCACAAAACATGTATTTGGATCAATTTTCCTTCTGTTATATTCATAAGTGCCGAAATGGCTACAAAATAAATTTAAATTATAGTAACTTAAAAACTGAGATCCCCTGCTAACTCACAATTCTCTCTTATAAATAATTTCTCTCTGTATTGCAGCTAACCCCACCTAGGTGTACAAACTTCTACTTAACTCAAAAATATTTCTAGTGTTTCCCCTGGCTACTTGCCTACTCTAAAATTCATCCTATGCTATCTTAGTTCATTCGCATTCCATAGCCATAGTGGAAACTCCTGCTCCGCTTGCAATTTTCAAAACGTGCCTCAAAGGTAAATTTTGACACTAGTTCAAGCGTGCCTCCAAAGGTAAATTCCAATGCTAAGTTAAGGCGGATTTCAAAATCGACTACAACTACTAACATTGAAGTTCTAGAAGAACTCCCATGTGCTGAGTGGTCCTACCTTTGCGTGCTTGCCAACGATGCTCCTGCATCATACTCCCCTTGACAAAAATTCTTGGACTCCTGTCCATGAGCTCCTCTACTAATTTTCCCTACTTTTGGATAACAACTTCATTTTCCTAACTGGCATCTTCAATTGGGTGTCCCTTCCATTTGACCAGGTACTCAAAATAGGTTTTCCTTCTGGTCTTCTTGCCAATCCTTTGATCAACAATTTTCTTCATCTGTGGATTTTCTACCACATGCATCTGTTTCTCCCACTGAATTTTTCCTTGATCTTATGATCCTTCTGTGTCATATTCCCTGTAAGGATACAGGTCTGAAACATTGAATATGGGTGAAATTACCACACCATCCGGTAGCTCAATCTCGTAGGCGTTTTCATCAAACTTCCTCAAGATCTTACAGGGTCCCATGTTTTTCATCTTCAACTTGTTATATGTTCCTCTAGGGAACCTTTACTTCCTGATATGTTCTAAAAACTGATCTCCTACTTCAAATTGAAGTTTCATGCGATGATGATCAACTCTTTCCTTGTATTTATGGTTAGAACTTTGTAACTGTCTTCTGATCTAGCTATGGAGTTTATTCATTTCAGTAGCAAAATATTCTGCCCCAACACTTCTGATCTGGCTCTGTTCCAAGTCTCTCAAATCAGACACTCCCCTAGGTTGCATTCCGTATAGTATTTGGAATGGGCTCCTTCCAGTGCTCCTGTTTGGTGAGTCATTGTATGCAAACTCTGCTTGTGGCAGAATCTGATCCCACTGGTTATGATATTCAATAACTAGACTCCTCAATAAGTTTCCCAAACTTCTATTTACCACCTCAGTCTGCCCATTTGTATGAGGGTGATAAGTTGAGCTGAAGGAAAAATCTATCCCCATCTTCTTCCATAACGTCCTCCAAAAGTGACCAACAAATTTTGTGTCTCTATCTTAGACAATGCTCCTGGGTAGGCCGTGAAGTCTCACAACTTCTTTGAAAAACATATTTGCAACATGTGTTGCATCACTGGTCTTCTAGCATCGGATGAAATGTGCCATCTTTGAAAATCTATCCACCACCACAAATATGGAATCGAATCCTCTTTGTGTTCTTGGAAATCCCAACACAAAATCCATGCTTATTGCATCCCAAGGCCTCTCTGGTATTGGCAATGGTTGATACAATCCAGTGTTATGTTTTTTCCCCTTTGCATGTTGGCAGATTGTACATTTGTTCACAAACTTTGTCACCTTTATTATCATACCTGACCAATAGTATGAACTGCTCAACTCTGCAAACATTTTATCATGGCTGAAATGTCCAGCCAATCCTCCGCTATGCTTCTCCTTCAGAAGATTATCCCTCATCGAGAATTTTGGTATGCACAATTGATTTCCTCTTAAAAATAGTCCTTCCTGAACCAAGTAATATGTCCACTAACTTCTATCTCTCAGTACAGGGTTTGTACATGCTTCATATACTTCCTTGAAGTCTGGGTCATCACAATACATATCCTTAAGGTGTTCAAACCCCAAGGTCTTCACATGGAATCCCTGCAGAATTAAACATCTCCTACTTAATGCATCAACAACCTTGTTAGCATTCCCAACAATGTGTTTTATGACAAAAGTAAAATTTTTCATAAAGTCAACCCATTTTGCATGCCTCTGATTTAGTTTTTCTTGTCTGGTTATGAATTGTAAATCTTGGTTATCGCTATACAAGACAAAATATTTTGGGACAAGATGATGCCTCCAATTCTTCAAGGCTTGAATTATGGCATAAAACTCCTTGTCATATGTGGAATACTTCCTCTTAGTTTCATTCAACTTCTCATTGAAATAGGAAATAGATATGCTATCCTGACTCAAAATTGTTCCTATTGCAACTCCACTTGCATCACATCTTACCTGAAATGTCTTTTCAAAATTTGGCAAGACCATAATTGGTCATTTTGTTATCTTCTCCTTCAGTATATTGAAGCTCCTTTCGGCCTCCTCTATCCATTTAAATGACTTGTGCTTTTTCTTCACTGTATCCATCATTGGCACACAAAGCCCACTAAAGTCTCTGATGAACTCCCTATATAAGCTCGCTCGTCCATGGAAGCTCCTTACCTTGAACATGCTTCTTGGTGATGACCATTCTCTGATCGCTTTCACCTTCTCTAGATCCATTCTCAATTCATTCGAAGAGATCAAAAACCCAAGTAAATGAGTTTTGTTTTCATAAAAAATTACTTTTCAAATGTATCAACAACTTCTCTTGCTGTAGCCTCCTCATCACTAGCGTTAGATGTCTCAAATGATCCTCTTTAGGCCTGCTAAAAATCAGTATATCGTCTGGATATAAAACCACAAAATTACCAATGAAATCTTTTAGAATTTCATTCATCAGCCTCATAAAAGTGCTTGGGGCATTTTTCAATCTAGATGGCATAATCAACCATTCATACAGACCTTCATTTGTCTTAAAGACTATTTTCCATTCATCACCTTCTCTCATCCTGATCTAGTGATACCCACTTTTCAGATCTATCTTAGAAATTTAATCTGCTCCACTTAAGAAATCCATTAAATCATCCATTCTCGGTAAAGGAAATATGTACCTGATGGTGATATTGTTGATGGCTCTCAAGTCTGTGCACATTCTCCATCCTCCATATTTCTTTGGGATCAAAACAGTTGGTACTACGCATGGGCTCAAACTCTCCCTGACCAAACCCTTATCTAGCAACTCATAGAATTGGTTCTTCACCTCCTCATTCTCTTGAGGTTTCAATCTGTATGCTACTTTGTTCGACAGACTTTCTCCTGGTATCAAGTCGATATGATGACTGATACTTCCGATAGGCGACAATGAGTTAGGTAACTCATCCACCACTATGTCAGTGAAATTATCCAGCAATTCTCGAACTTCTTTTGGCAAGTCATCCATCGATGTACTCGTAAGGATAACTCTTGGCTTTCTTACTACATTGAACTGCATCTCCTATTCTTCCTTGACTTCCTTCAGTAGTTCCCTCCCACTCATGAGAAGTATGCCGGTGCTGGCTTATTCTTTCACTCTTTTCTCCTCTATTGGCAACAACATATGCGTCCTACCATTCTTCTCCAATGTGTATGTGTTTTTCCTCTCGTCATGAATGACATTTCTATTGCACTGCCATGGTCTTCCCAATAGAATATGGCATAAGTCCATGGGAATTGCATCACACATGATTTCATCTTTATAACCTCCTATCTTAATTTCAACCAGGCATTCTTTAGTAATCGTTACCTGGTGTCCTTTTTGCAACCATGAGACTTTGTATGGTTTTGGGTGTGCAGTTGTTTTTAGCTCTAATTTCTCCACCATCTTTGTGGATACTAGGTTTTCAATGCTCCCACTGTCAATGATTACTTTGCATACTTTGTCCTTAGTCTTGCAAGATGTCTTGAAGAGACTATTTCTCTATACTGGCTTTTCAATTTCTGCCTCTGGTTTGAAGAAAAAATTTCTCAACATCAGGGATGCTCCATCCTCTGCTCCCTCCGCTTCAACATCTCATCGTTGGGCTTCTGAAATGTGATCTTCTCCTCCTTCTTTCTTCTTCTTGGGACATTCCCAAGCCATGTGTCCTTTATTTCCACAGGCATAGCATCTTATTCCTCCTTTTCCTTTTCCTCTAGAAGAGTTTCTTCCACCACTTTGTCTTTCCCGGGAACTTCCTCCTCTTTTCGAGTGACTATGTGGTTTCTCAGCCTAGTCCTTAGACTGATGTGTCCTGTCACGGTTAAATTCCTTGCTCTTGCTTGAGACCAAGATTTTACCTCTTCCTCGTTGGTTTTGTTTTTGGGTCGTCTTCTCCTCTGCCTTTTGTGCAAACTGGAAAGCATCTTCCACAGTTCTGACCGACATCATGTTGAGCTCATCCTGGATTTCATACCTCAGGCCATTTATGTACCTGGAAAATTTCTCCTCGTCTTTCTCTCTTCCTCCAGTTCTGATGTTCATCCTGTAGAACTCCTGAGTGTACTCCTTAACCATCATAATTTTTTGTCTCAGGTTTTGCAACTTCCTGAACAAATTTATATGATAATCTTTGGGCATGAACTTAGCCTTCAGTTTGGATACCATTCTATCCCAACTCTTTATCCTATGTTTTCCTTTGATTCTTATATCATCCTGTAGTTCATCCCACCACAGTGTTGCATGCCCTTTTAGCCTGGTGACTGCCTGCTTCACCTTTTTCTCCTCATCGACATCCTCATAGTCGAAGTGTCTGTCCATGGATCTTATCCAATCCAGCATCTCCTCTACATCTAGATTGCCTTCGTACATTGAGACCTCTATCTTGGCCCTGCCTCCCAATCTGGAAACTACTCTCAGTAAGCGTCCTTCAACATCGTCTCCTCCTGCAACTTCTTCAACTTCTATTTCTTCACTCTCTGCATCACTGATATCTCCAATATCAAGTTCTCTTCTCTGCACTGCTTCCATCGCTTCCAATCTGGCATGAAGTTCTCACATCTCCCTCTCTACAACACGATTGGCTAAAGGTGGCTCTCATCTCCTTGGCGACATTGTGTTGACTAACTGTCACACACACAAAGTACAACTTTGAGTTCTCTGTCTCTTCCTCTTTTTCATTCGCTTGAAGTCTACAGATGAAGAATGATCAGCTCTTATACCACCTGATGCAGACCCCCCACCACTCCTAAGGGTTGCATGACCTCCTAGTCAGGATCTTTGATTCTAGAGCCAAAACAACTCTCCTGGTCCCGAGCTGGAACCTCTAACTCCAATTCCATAGGTCCATCTCTATGTTTTACCTGTGCTACCAATCACCAGGCTCACACTCTCTACTCCTCGTGACCATAGGCACGACCACGGGCTTAGCCCAAAAGGCGTGTTGTGTTTCGCGCTTTCTGGATTTCCAATGCAAGGACTCCCCGGTGTGGACCCCTCTGAGGCCCGAAACCCCGATAGGCTAACAGAGGCTATCTCCTCCCCTTTCTTAATCCAAGTGACCACGCACTCATGACCACGAGATTCACCACAAGCATGTCTGACTCCTCCAAGTCCCAATCACCAAAATCGTGATGGCGTGAGATATATGGCTTAGATCTAACCTTGGTCGACCACTACGATTATTTTAAAGTTTCACATTCTACGACTTTGCACTGCACGAAGTCTGTTCTCTCCTCCACCCGGTTGCCGAAATACCGAAACTCGCCCTCGTCGTAGGTCAACAGATTCAAACCTCTGAAGATTCGACGGCTCCAATATTTTTGGGATTTCACCGGCCTAGAGTCCCTGATCTTGCTCATTGTATCCCCGATTGCCAAAATGGCGATGGTGCAGATATTACGATTCAGATCCTTCCCCGATCCAATGATCATGATTGATATTGTGATTCGAGTTTCAATTTTTGGGAATCCAGGGCCTCTGTCCTCCTAACTCGTGATGCCCGGTATCATGAAATGGACCAATGGTCCAGATCTATTTGGGATCAACGACTGTTATCCCTACTGAACTTTGAGAGCGGAAAGGTTCTTGTCGTTATCCTCCTTGCAACTCCACTTGATCCAATGGATTGCGGGTTATCGATGTTCCTCCCAAAAACTCTCCACCGTTCGTTCAAGCTTCCATGGATTTTCCCTCTTGGACATACGCAGTGTTAAATCCTATGTAGTTGTTTTGAATCAGACGGTTGCTGACTCTCCACTGTGATATGACGGTCAACAATGTTCTTCCTCCTGAGATTTTAATCTCCCTAACTTAGAATATTTTATAAGTCCTTGAAGGTTTCTCCTTCGCTTCTCCTCGAAAATGGAATCCTGGGTCTCGACAACACTTTCCCAGAGTGTTATTCCTCCTAAGTTTCGTCTGGTGCAGACTTCGATTTCCCACACACTCCTTGCATCTGATGGATCTTGATAACTCAGATCCAAGGGATTTCTGACAGAGAAATTCCTCCCAATCTTCTTGCGTTCCCTTCTAGTTCGATGCACACCTTGCAAAGATTTAAATGAAGAGAAACAATTGAAACTGAAAAAATAACATTCATAGTTCCCTACTCCCCCACAAAGATTCATTCACTTGTTCATAAGAACAAAAATATCAAGAAATTGCAAACACTAGTCACACAACATGTATTTGGATCAATTTTCCTTTTGTTATATTCACAAGTGTCGAAATGGCTACAAAATACATTCAAATTACAGTAACTCAAAAACCGAGATCCCCTGCTAACTCACAGTTCTCTCTTACAACTAATTTCTCTCTGTGTTGTAGCTAACCCCATCTGGGCATACAAACTTCTACTTAACTCAAAAAGATTTCTAGTGTTTCCCATGGATACTTGCTTACTCTAAAATTCATCCTACGCTATCTTAGTTTAGTCGCATTCCAGAGCCGTAGTGGAAACTCCTGCTCCGCTTGTGATTTTCAAAACGTGCCTCAAAGGGTAAATTTCGGCACTAGTTCAAGCATGCCTCCAAAGGTAAATTTCGGTGCTGAGTTGAGGCATATTTCAAAATCAGCTACAACTGCTAACGTTGAAGTTCTGAAAGAACTCCCACATGCTGAGTGGTCCTGCCTCTGCGTGCTTGCCAACGATGCTCCTGCATCATATCTCCTCGAGCCTTTCACTAATCAATGATAGTTTCCAAGGTTTGTGCGGAATGAGTTGTCACCATCACAACTCACTAATTGCACAATTAGAAAAATGTTCAAAGGTGGCAGTGATAGGGAAAAGAGATTAAGAATTAGAAATTTCTTAAAAGCACTAACCCGTTAGCGCACAAAAAAAAAAGATTGCATCGCCTTTGAAATGAATACTTGGAAAGGATAACATACTTGTGCGCAAATATTAGTTTAATTCGTAGTAATGAGAAATCTACTTTGGATTTCTGGACTTTAATGACAATCTTAACTGTTCCTGCAGGATGGCTACTAGCATTAAAGCTTAATTATTGC
The DNA here is from genome assembly GCA_010110895.2 of Picea sitchensis. NCBI lineage: Eukaryota > Viridiplantae > Streptophyta > Pinopsida > Pinales > Pinaceae > Picea > Picea sitchensis. Next base: position 33,614 of record SNQJ01S0026145.1, on the reverse strand, counting down.
ATATTTGGAAACAAGTACGAAGGTAGCAATGATGGAGAAATCGATTCCAAGAAATACCAAAGTATGGAAAGCGGTCGAGCGGGTTACAAAAGAAAAATGACAGAAGATATATCCAGGAGACGTGAAGAGTCAATGGTCATATTGTATCTCAGTGACAAATATCGGTCGTCAATTTGTATGTCGCAGAATTTGTAAATTGAGAAGCGGACCTGTGGGCTGGTTGGCTCAACATTGCACTTTCATTGTTTTGTGTCCTCCAACTAGCACTCGGAGTTCCACGATATACATATTGACAGATGGAATTGAGGGCTGGCAGGTTCAAGATTGCCATTGTTTACAGATGGCAATCCCTATCAAGTGTCTAACATATATAAAACCATTATTGTCAATACTAAATTATTAATATTTCATATTGATATTGCATAATTTTATGAGACGTGAAAGTTTGTACAATCTGGTCAGGCGAGTTATTTAAAAGTTTTGTGACAAACGAACAATACATAGTAAACATGTACTTTTATAAAGTATAGACATGAGATTTTATAGAGCATATGCAGATCTCTCATTCCATACTCAGGCACTTTTTCGATTGTGGGTTCTCGGCCTGGCGGGATGAAAAATGAGCCTCTATTGTTCTGTGTCTTACAAATAGCACCTACACTTCCACGATATACAAAATGATAGGAAGACTTACGGGTTGGTTGGTTCAACGTTTCACTTTTATTGTCCCATACCGATTATGTATTAATTCCGTATTTAGCCACTTTTTTGGATCGGGGGTTCTCGGGCTGGCGGGAAAAAAAGTGGGCATCTATTTTTCTGTGCTCTATAAATAGCGCCCACAATTCCGCGATATACAAATTCACAAGTGGACCTGCGGTAAATTATTACTGTTAAATATTGATATTGCAGAATTTAATTAGACGAGAAAGTTTGTACAATCTGGTCAATCGAGTGATATGAAAGTATTCCGACAAATGAGCAATACATAGTAAACATGTACTTTTATAAAGTATGGACATGAAATTTTATAGAACATATGCAATTCTCTCATTCCATACTTGGGCACTATTTGGATCATGGGTTTGCGGCCTTGCAGGCTGAAAATTGAGTATTTATTGTTCTGTGTCCTACAAATAGCACCTACACTTCCGCGATATACAAATTGACAACCGAACTTGCGAAGATGAGTGTCTATATAAAGTATGGACATGATATTTTATCGAGCATATGCGAATCCCTCATTCCTTACTTAGACACTTTTTTTATCGTGGGTCCACGGCCTGGCGGGCTAAAAATAGAGTCTCTATTGTTCCGTGTCCTACAAATAACACCCAAACTTCCATGATATACAAATTGACAAGAGGACCTACGGGCTTCTTGGCTAAATATTGCATTTGTATTTTTCTAGAACATATGTGGATCCATCATTCCATACTTGGGCACTTTTTGGATCACGGTTCGCGGCCTAGCAGGCTGAAAATTAAGTATCTATTGTTCTATGTCCTACAAATAGCACCTAGACTTCCGTGATATACAAATTGACAGGCAGCCTTGTGGACATGAGTCTCTATATAAAGTATGGACATGAGATTTTATCGAGAAAATGTGGATCCCTCATTCCATACTTAGGTACTTTTTGGATCACGGGTTTGTAGCCTGGCAGGCTGAAAATAGAATCTCTATTATTCCGTGTCCTACAAATAGCACCCAAACTTCCGCGATATACAAATTGACAGGAGGACTTGCAGGCTATTTTGTTGAACATTGCATTTTTATTGTTCTGTAGTGATTCTGTGTTAATTTCATATTTAGCCACTTTTTTTTATCAGGGGCTGTCGGGCTGGCTGGCCAAACATTTCACTTTTGTTGTTCTATCTCCTCCAAATAGCACTTGGACTTTCGTGATATGCAGATTGACAGATTGACAGGTTTCCATTGTTTATGGATGACAATACCTATCAACTATCTAACATATCTAAAAAAAATATTTTCAATACTAAATTATTAATATTACATATTGATATTGCAAAATTTAAGTAGACCACAAAGTTTGTGCATTTTGGTGGACCGATTGATATAAAAGTTTTCTGAAAAATGAGCAATAAATAGTAAAAATGTAATTTTATAAAGTATGGACATGAGATTTAGTACAACATATGTGGATTCCTTATTCCATACTTAGGCACTTTTTGGATTGCGGGTTCGCGGCCTGACAGGCTGAAAATTGAAGTTTTATTGTTCCGTGCCCTACAAATAGCACCCAGACTTCCACGATATACAAATTGACAGGCGGACTCGGGTTGGTTGGCTGAACATTGCACTTTTATTGTCCTGTAGAAATCCGGTATGAATTCAATATTTAGCCATTTTTTTTTATTGGGGCCTTTGGGGCCCCGATCAATTATCTAAAAATGCCATTGTTTACAGATGCTAATCCCTATCAACTATCTAACATATCTAAAAACATTATTTTCAATACTAAATTATTAATTATGGAAAAGAAATTTTATACACCATATGCAGATCCCTCGTTCCATACTTGGGCACTTTTTGGATTGCGGGTTCTCGTCTCGGCGGGATGAAATTTGAGCTCTTTTGTTCAATGTCCTGCAAATATCACCTAGACTTCCATGATATACAAATTGACAGGCAAACTTGCGGATTCCACGTCTGTCGGGTTCAAGATTGCAATTTTTTAGGGATGCTCATCCTATATAAATTTATCTAAAAACATTATTTTCAAATACTAAATTATTAATATTAACTATTGATATTGTACAAGTGAATTACATTAAATTATTAAAGGATGTTAGATCACTTATTTTAAAAAAAATGAAGGAAACAAAAGAAAGGTTTTTTAAAATTGTATCACAGAAAGCATAACAACGACCAATTTGAATTTTAAGGCCCTCTTGTTCATATGATAGAACAATTTCTCTCCCCACAGTATATATTCGTTGATTTCAAATTATTCCAGGATATTAATTTTACCAAGTTCATCAAATAAGAAAAAATGCCAAAACAACGACCAATTTGAATTTTAAGAGTCTCTTGTTGGTATGATAGGACGGTTTCACTTCGCACACTATATATTCATTGATTTCAAATTTTTTCAGAACAATAATTTGACCAATTTCATTGATCAAGGAAATCTGCTAATGCAAGCCACATAGTACATTTGTGTCACAATGCCATAGAAATTATCAGGAGGATCTGCGTGTCAGTTGGCTAAAAAATTCAATTATATTCTTTCGTGTCCTCCAAAGAACAATTGGATTTTCATGGTATACAAATTGACAGACAAAGAAGATAACCAAGAACCAACCACACTTTAAACAAGCCACAAGCAAGTTCCTAGAAGGTTCCATATAGCAAAACCCATCGACCTTTGCACCAAACAATTTGATATACAAAGAAAATATGTCACCGCATTCATTTTCTCTTGCATCTGGTATATGTTCCCAACAGGAAATAACTGGGGCCATGCGATATATGGGGATTACAGAGATATGGGCCAAGTCCAACGAACATTCATCTGGATGTTAAACAAATATTACAGAGACACATGAGGTATTTTTGTTTCCTGCCAATATTTGATATATATATATTTTCCCCTTCTTCAACCGATATGAAAAATTGCATTCTCCTCATTTAAGGTAAATTTGTTGTGTATCTGAAGCTGTCACAGCATGTAGACATTGCTTTCCTTTTTATGTAGATATGTTTCATATGACAACTCTGCCAACTCTGGAAGCACATTTTGTAACAGAGGCTGCCTAATCATACAATGCATGGTTGTGTTGCCCATAGTTTAGATAACAACATTCATGAAATGTCCATATATATATATGGACATTTTTCACCGCATCGCAGACAATCAATCGTATCACCGCTTATCAAAGTGGAGGCAGAAGCGACGGAATTGCATTTTCCACATACAGGCTCAAAGGGGGTTGAGTACGCATTGGTTGCAACTAAAAGACGTTCAA
>SNQJ01S0026144.1:97570-122165 GCA_010110895.2 Picea sitchensis | reverse complement strand
AATAAAAAATAGATTCACAGAATGTTGATTAAATAGGGGATGAATCCTCGGAAAACTCAGAAGGAGCATAAACTAAAAACTTTGCACAAACTTTCTTCTCTAAATGATCGATATCATGGACAAATGCACATGCTCTTTCAATTAAAGCCTTTGTTCCATCTTCTTTCTCTTATTTTCTTTTATATTTTTGAACCTCAAACATTTTTTGTTTGAATAATGGTTTCCAAAAATATTAGAGAGTGTAACTTGAAAACCTTGGGAAACAAATATTCCTTACTCATGTTATGCTTAGAATATCTATGATCTATCCATCTTGTGTTCCATCTAGTTGACACAAGAGGTGAGAGATTCTAAGGAAATTTTAATAACTAAAAATGGCATTGATGTTTTCACAAAAATGGTTTTAAATAAGAAATAATCAAAAGAGATATTATGTACTTGTACACAACATGAAGGGTTAGCACCTCCTAGGCTTTTAACTTCACTGTATTATGATCAAGGAAAATTTGACATGGTTATTTTTCAGACAAAGGTTATCTATTCTATAGTTTGATTTACCTTTGGCTACAAAATAACTATGTCAAATGTTCCTTAATCATAAGCCATTGGAGTTAAAAGTATAGGAGGTGCTAACCCTAGCGTCTTGTCTAAGAAGACAATATATTTTTTGATAGTTTAGATTATTGTTATTTAAAACCATTTCTATGAAAGCGTCAATGCCCTTTTTCAGTTATTGGAATTTTCTTAGAACTTCTCACCTCTTGTGCCAACTTACTTTAAAACATTTTATTGGGTTTACTAACTGCTAGAATTTTGTAATTGAAATAATGAACTTCTCTGGAATCAATTTTCTAGCATACTTTATTTCCTCCTTTTATATCTCAACGACTTGTTTCTCTAATTTTTCTCCCAATTCAAAACTTGAACCAATTATCATTATTTGTGGTAATGGTTCTCCTTCATCTTCCTCCATTGGTTCTTAAACTATTGAAAATTTCCTTTGTAATTCTAACTTTTCTAGAGTCTCCAAGAGATAATCCATCTTTTTCATTGTTGTTTCACTAACTAGATTCATTACCATTGTTGCAATTGAACTCAGTAATTCACTTATTGTATATGAATGTTTATCATATTCAATTGAAATAATATGAGTCAAAAAATTCTTTTGGATGGTTAATTTCTTCTTAGCACTTTGTTTTTACATGATAAAACATTCTTTCTTTGTAGAACCTCTTGCACTTCTAACCAACTATCCTTGTTTTACAATGTATCTATCTCTAAATATTCATAATGAAGATAAGGAGTAGAGATAATGAAAACTTGTAGGTTAGAAACAAAATGATGTGGATCATAATGCCACACTTTTCCATCCATAAAATTAAAATATTTCATAATTTTCTTAACCGAAGTCAATGCAGATTTGGTTTTAACTAAGAAAGAGAAAACTTTAGTAGATAAGGAAAAATCGGTGTTCTAATTTATTGCAACAAAATGAATAAAATATGATTTTAATATCTAACTAATATATTATGCATAAAAAAATCTAGGAGCCAACAAGACTAGAAGTACGTATGGTTTGAGCTTTGAGCCATAAATTATGATAGTTGTATAATCCTTTAACAAATACCAAAATCCTACTCTTGAATATGGACTCAATTGGATAATATATTTGCACTCTAAGAATAATCTTGGGGGACATTCATTATGCACTATTGTATAAACAATCTTGGGGGACATTTATTATGCAATATCATATAAAAAATGTACATGAATTGATCTACAAAAATTTTGAAACCATTCATTTGTCCTTGATTTTGCACAATTTTTGTCCATTCTAACACCAAAAGAGGTTTTCCTTGCTAACCAACTTTATTTAAGCCTAAATGCTCAAAATGAGAAAATTGGAAATAGATTGGGAAGTGAATTAAGTACAATTGATATCTAAATCATTTTATAGAAGGAAATTACACAAATTGATCATGGATAACATCGAACAAATATTTGGCATAGTTGAACCTTTCTGACTGTGTTATTCAAAACTTAAACCCTAATATTGTGTCATCCACGGTACAATCATGATCATACCCCATTATCAAACAAGACATTCTGATGATCTCTTTAGATATACATGAAAAATAGTTTGCTCATAGGGGTAGGGTTAACTCAAGCATCTTAGAATTGTCTGGTAATAGTTTCAACAATAAAGACTATTTATGCTCAATTGACAAGGAATTCAATGGTGTTCTCAAACATTCTTCATCAAGAATTGTTTGATGTGTGCTCAAACATTCTTCATCAAGAATTGTTTGATTATTAAGGAGCAACATAATTTAAAATATAGCATCTGTAGTAAAAAGGAAAACCACTATAGAACCATCATGTGACTTCACCACTCTTTGGCTTGGGTCATAAAGACTTGAACACATAAGAATAAACTCAGGAAATGGTAAGTTGTGCTCAACAACATAGGTATTCCAACAAAGGATGAACACCTTCAGTAACCACTCACATAACCAGATCAAAGATCAACACACCGATGTTTTTGCGTGGTAAAACCCCGACGGGGAAACATCCACGGCCCCAACCAATGAGGCCACTTGGAGCAGTTTATTAATGAAAAGAAAAATATTATAGAGAGATTTTACAAGAGATTTTTTCACAATCAATCATCGCCAAATGACCCTCCATGCTCTTTAAATAGAGATCATGGACCAATCGGGTGTTAAGCCATGGATCAATGGTCATTAAGATCGAGGAGAGTATGAATCATCGGGTCAGTCTATGTCGGGAACATATCGTGACCGTTGGATTTCCTAACTACAAATGCATACTAAAGAAACACACTAGAAAACATACTTTTACCTAACGACACAATAGACCAAGAAGATCTTACTAACTCCTAAGTGTCTAAATATCCTAACATCCCCCCTTAAGAACAACTTGGGATAGGATTGAAGGATTTACAATAGTGACACAATAGTTGAAGGAATGAAGCATTAGAGCCTATCCCCTTGTTATCACCATATAATTCCCAGATAGCGTCTGAGTTTCATAAATCTATGGGATATTAAATCGCCACAGAGCTGTGATAATTTGGAAGACTCGGCTATACCTGGTGGCATATGCACAAAATAGCAGAGATATAAAGAGTAAAGCTTGGCAGACCGTCGATCCTGAAAACGGCCTGGATCAACGGCAGGGATGTGTATCGGAGAGATAACTAGCACGAAAGTTAAGTGACAGAGGGTGGGTCGGGAGAAAACCGTCATGTTTTTTTATAGGACGCGTGGCACCCTTAGAAGTACGTCGAAGAGGAGGGTTGTCTGACCGAAACCACCTTTTCTCAACCTCTGATGACAAATTTTCTAGGCAAGACGGGGACCGTAGATCTTAAAGCAACCTGGATTGACGACTGAGGTGTCTTTCGGCGATTGAAGTAGCACGAGGATTAGCTAGCAGAGGGGGACCAGGAAAACTACCCTGGTTTAAATCATGGATATGTGGTGTCCTCTGAGACACATCAGGGCTAAAGGTGGTTCATCCGAAACCTATTTTCTCCAAGCTCCGATGGTAATAGATGCCTATAAAAGGAATAACCCCCAGGCATTATTCTATGGGTATTCAAAGCAGTCGAACGTTCGGAGATTTGGCGCAAAGATTCTATTAAAATTTTGAAATTCAGAACCAAACCAAACCATTTTTTTCGCCGATTATCAGGTATTCTTCACAATCACTACCAATATTGTTGTTTTATCCATGAGTGAACCAGATATTTCCTCCCGGAAGGATGCTCTAATTGACAGAGACTATGACGTTTTTGACACAGTGACAACAGTCTCGCTTGTTTTTGTTTCTAAGATGAATTTGTTGAATGACGTTGAATCCCATATATCCTTTATTGAGGTGGCTCAAGCCTCTTTCGCCCCTTATGTCGTAGAAACAATTTTCCCATTCCCTGAATTTGTGAGCTAGTGTGCAGAGCGATATTCCCAGAAAGAAAGAGTCATCTTAAACAAATTAGGGTCAAAAGTCCTATGTAAAATAGATGGTTCGTCGCTCCTACATGCTCTAAATATACCAGCTGTCTCCCCTATAGTCTCAGAACCCTTTGAGGAACAGAGAAAGATTACGATTTATAGAGAATTCCCACCCGGGGAAAAAACCTCATTTCTACAAACTATAGTTAAACCTGAACACTATTTAGAGAGCCCCTCCTTGCCTGTCAGTATAAGCATCATGATCGTCGAAGTCCAGTGGGCTTGTTATTTGTTGAGTCAGATTCTAGGTTTAGACAATGGCAAGTTTGTGGTAGAGGTTATGCTAGGGTTCCTGTTGTTTTTCTTCATGTCTGGGCAGTCATTCCATGTTAGTTTTGATGAGTTCATTGCAGAAAAAATACATCAACAGCTGGTTAACTTCATCTCGTTAAGGAATTTCAGATATTATTCTCAATTGTTAAGAATGTTTCTAGGATCTAATAACACCGAGCTTCATGAGGTTGTATTTATTTCAACCAAGTGTAAAAAGATCACCATGCTCATCTTCATCAACAAGATCATGTCCAGAATATACAGTCTCATTTTTGGTTCAGATCTTCCAAGAGTCCTAGAAGAAATGAAGAGTTCGTTGCAGCTGAGTCTGGAGAATATGATGGGAGACTAGATGGTTTTCACTTAGTCCACCGTGATTTGGGTATACATATGCAAAGAAGGACCTCACCTTTTACCAGTTTTTCTGACTCCCAAGATATTTTCTTTGGAATTTATAAGACAAAGGGTCATCCCAGAGACTGAGCATTTCCTCAAGGCTCACAAGGCTTCTAATCTGAAATTCCCGTTTGTGGTAGGTCCTTTTGTGGTGAAGAGAAAGTCTTGTTTGCCTCAGTTTCGATCCAAACTCAATGAATTTGGGTTCACACAGTTGCAAGGAAGAAGATATGATCCACATCATATTATATCAAAGAAGAGATTGGAAAGCAGACAAGGCCCTTATGAACATGAGCATGTTGAAGAACTAGATAAATTGGCCAATCTAGAGACCTATACATAAATGGAGGTCATCATGCTGCATGATCAAGCAAAACAGGCAGATCTCGCTTTACAGAAAATCTCAGCACAAAACCTCTCACCCAGGTTGATTATCAAAGCTCCTAAAATGAGCATCTTCAATAAGAGAAGTAGTTCAGAAGCCCTAGGGGCTAGCAGCCAACAAGACACCCTCAATAAGATGAGATTCACATCACCCTCTCCAATTATTGACTTGGAGGAGGAAGAACAGAAAGAAAGGATGGGCATGGAGAAGGTAGATACTGCGGTCCAGAACGAAGAAATCAACCCTGAGAACAAACCACAAAACGAAGGCAGCATGAAGGTTTTCAACAACAGGAAACACATATTTGGCCAAACTCCTCAGATGGTTTATAAATATAAGGAAGACTTGCTACATCAGTATGTTGTGAAAGGGAGTATGGAAAATAGTGAGATAAAGTATCTTTTGCCCGAAGTAGAAGGGATTTCTCAGCGTAAAGCTCACCTACTCTCAGTCAAAGATGTCAAGAAAAAGACATTCAACATTGCAGTGGCCGACAATGATAAGGTATCTGAGTTCAAGGTACACTATGAGAACATCGGTGTGCCTAACAAAGTAAAATTCCATATAAATGGTAGTGATATGTTGTATGTTGATTATCTAAACTTAGCTTTGAAGGTTGCAAGGTTGACAACACATGTATTGAAGCTAGATGGACGACTGAAATAAGAAAAGGTGTCCAGCAAAGCTTGGATGACGCAGGTAAAGAGATTAGAGTCTGAAGTTCCATAGGATGCGAAAGCCTCTCTGAACGAAAAGGACAAGATGATCCAAAGTTTGAAGAAAAGATTGAAAATGTCACCTACGGACCATTCGCAGACAGCAGAGTTAGTTGCTTTGGAGCAGGAAAAGGAAACCTTCAGACAAGAGGCCCTGGACTATAAGCCTAAAGTGTTGCAATTGGAGAAAGAGAAAGAAAGTTGGTCACAAATTCAGGACACAAAATCAGATATGGAAATTATTGTGCATGCTAATGTAGAGGCCGGATCAAGTGTTGAGGGGTTAGTTCAAGCTATGTCCCAGAAAATTTTGAAAACAAGTGGGATCAAGGGTCTCAAAGAAAACCTAGAACAATTGAAACAAGAGATGAAGGCGAAGGATGAGAAATTAGCTCAACTCCACAGAGATGAAGGCGAAGGATGAGAAATTAGCTCAACTCCACAGAGAGAACCAAGACCTGCAGGAAAGAGTGAGAAAGCTAAAAACCAGGTTGAAGGGAAAAACGCTACTGCAGGGATCCAAACATGTAATATGGGATGCAATTGTTGTGGAGGTTGCTAAGTTCAGAAGTTATCTAAATTTTATCAGTGACAAAGACAACATGGTTTCTACAGCTCAGAACAAATGCGTTGTTGTAAATGAAGTGTTAGCAAAGAAACCCTCGGAATGGGCCCAAAATGCCATCAACTTACTAAATGTTACATCAACTATTGATCTTCAGACCATCGGTGTGAAAGACAGGACCGCTTTAATCATTTCAGCCAGGAGAATCATTACCAAACACAACCTGCTCAGATCGGTCCAGAACAAATCCGTGCAAATGGACCATAGCATATAGGAGTTTAAAGACGCCTTTGAACAATTGTTTGCTAAAGGCATCCCCTCATTTTGGGATGGTAAAGGCTCATTATAAAAGCAATAATATTATCACACTCTTCTCATGCAATGCAAGATGGACCATTCCAAGTTTGAAGATATGGAAGAAAGTCTAAAAGGATCTAGCTTGGTAGAACATCTAGCTACCGATTTTGAAATTCTGAACAAGTTCAAAACAGTGAAAGTCGGTGTATCCGTCATGTCCTACGCAACGTGCATCGATCTGGAAATTTTGATTAAAGAAATGATGGATTACAAGATCCCCTCTAATGCGCAATGGAAAGAACTTGTGTGATTGGGTAAAACAAAATGCCACGTCCCCAGAACCAACAGATGATCTCCAGCTATCACCAACCTTGCAAATCCAATGGAAGTATAATGCAAAACAGGTGTAGCAGAAGTAGCTGGGCGATCAGAGAGACTATTCATGATGTTGAAACGTTTCTTTTTGCTAATGATTGTAAGTCGTTTCGTATACCGAAACTGACATCTAAAACTATTACAGAAGATGAAACGTTTTAGTTTCAGTTATTTTTTATCAAATTGTATAAGTACTAAGAGACTTGAATGAGTTAATGTTGGCAGAAGTGCAAGAGCACCTTTTGGTTGTATCAAAGTACATTTGTAATTTTTTTGAATCTAGATTGAATACAAATGCATAAGATTTTGAAGTCTCTATGAAAAGATTCTAGCCGGTGGTGATATGAGCTTTGTTTCCTTTCATTGCATGTATTTCCTATTGCTTGTCATTTCATTTACATTTTATTCTATTTAAATTGGATAGTTTATAGGCCCAGAATTCGTCCTGTGATGCTCTTGGCTTGAGAAATTTAAGCTATGTTATTGTCTTCTTAACTTATTCAGAATTCATTTTAGCAATGCTCTGATGTTGTTATTTGTCTTCTTTATCTTCCTACACATCTTTTTATTTCAATAATAACTCATATTTGTTGCCTTATTTATCCTTTGTCCCCTTGAGCGTTCTATCAGCTTGATGCATTGTTTCCGCTCACTTTCAGAATTTTGACTCCATAGCCCATAGTGTTCCCCCCTTCTTTGCCAGCAACCTTATCAAAAATCTCCTAAACAAACCAAATCTAGCCACCGATTTCCATTGATATATCAAGTGACACAAGAGATCCCTCTCCAAGTTGAGCAGGCTAGTGCCTTAGATCTAAAGTTGGTTGAAACAGTTAAATCTGTCGTCTGTCTATTCAGTCGGATGGAATTTACAGAGTGCTAACATTCTGGCGCCATTGTCGGGGATCGAAATTGAAAATTTTTTCCCTAGGAAAACGACTTAAAGCTTTAGTTTGATCCTTGAGGGTGACAGTGGACCAAACACCTTATTGGGTAAAGATTATCTTTACCCTGACGACTCCCTTACTCAGAGACCAGTTGTACTACACTATGTGAGATAGAAACCCTAGCTCCTAACAAAATCCACACCAGGAGAAATCTAGACCCAGAGCCTGCAATCCCTGTCTCTAGCCCTGAAAATCTTGGTTGAAGAAGAAAAGAAAAGACAGTAACCCCTGTGTTATGTCTAGACTGATATTCATCCTTACCTGGAGATAGATTGATCAGTATCGAAGACCTTGAGTTTGATCTAAAATTTGAACACTCCCTGTTCAGAACTATGTATGAATCTCGTTTAGATGAGACCCTATTTGACAAAAAAAGATTCCAAGATTCGATCCTAGCCACCTCCATCAAACCTGTAGTGACTCCTATACAAAACCGACAGCCTCTTTGACCCCCCATAGCAACTATGGTAGCCATATTTTCTCCTCTCATACTATCTGCTCTATTGCATGACTTATCCCAGGAGTACAACCTGAGGATTAAGCTATATGATGCTGAAGGTAACGTATCAGCTTAGAAACACCTAGACTGGTTTAATGATTTAATAGACTTAGAGGAGGTGGATTACACAGATGTAAAAATGAGGTTGTTTACGCAAAGCCTCGCAGGAGATGTAAGAAAATGGTTCAGAGCCCTTGCACCAGGAAGCATCACAGATTTCGTAGCTTTTGAGACACTCTTCCTTGCCATATAGGGGGATAATAAAAACCCCCTTCCGTTGTTGACACACTACAATAACACGAAGAGGTCACTTGATGAAACAGTGCAGAAATTTTCGGTTAGATTCATGAAGGTATATAATGTGATTACTTATGAAGTAAAACCCCCACCCAAAGATGCTCAGCTCAGATATGTTAATTCCTTCGAAAGTGATTTTTCTTTACTATTGAGGGAACGAATATCTACCACGCTAGACGATATGATGACAAATGTCATTGAAGTCGAAGTAAACCTTATGGATTCAGGAAGAATGAAAGCTAGTTCTGGAAGAAACATGGGCAAAAATCAGGATAAGGCACAAACTTCCACATCACAAACGTCAAAAGAAAGATTCGAAGCGATGATGAGAAACATGGAAAGGATGATGGAAAAATGGCATTGGGAAACAGACCCAACCCTAGGGAACATGTCGATGGTCCACCTAGAAATCTGAGGAGACCCGTTGATCCACAGATCAGACAAAGAGAGTAGAGGAACCAGGGTAATCAGGCAGCTCAAGAAAACCAAACAAATCAAGGAAATTAGGGAGAACAACAAGTAAGACCCCCTTTTTAGAATAATTATATAGATGAAGATTACGATGGATATTTTGAAGATAATGTGAATTGTTGTGATGACAAAGAAACTAAGGTGTTTTTTACCAAAGAAGAACACAACCAGTTCATGGATGCTAGTGAAATATTCTTGCAAGATGAGGAGGAAAGGATATCAGTAGGAAAACAAGATTATGAGATCGGATTGCAAAACGCCATCATGCAATTCCAAAGGCAATACAATCTCCAAAATCAAAGGGTGCCTCATAATCCTCTGAAAGGTAATCTCCCAAAGGCAAACCCCACCAAAGATGCTCAGAGTAACGTGCCCTCTTCTAGTAAGCCCAAAAAAAATTCCCCTGTGAAAGACTCTGTTACAAAGGAGGCTATGGATAAGGGTAAGCGGAAAGAGGAACCATCGAAGAGAATATTGACAAGGAAAGAAGTTGTCACTAAAGAGGTAGAAAAAACTCCGTCCTATTTTGACTTCGAAAGTGAGATGGCTAAGATCAAGATTTCAGTACCCTTTAATGAATTGATCAAAAATAGCGAATATAGGAGTCATATCATCAAGATTCTTAAGATGGGACAAACCTCTGATACCCTAAACATACAATATGATCACCCAGCCATCTTATTTGGGCCAAGAGTAGAAGAAAGTGGTGAAAATGAAGAAGTTCCTCCTTTTTATGTCAGCTTAAAAATCCACGACATGACTTTACACAATGCTATGCTAGACTCCGGAGCATCTCACAATCTGATACCTAAAGTGGTCATGGACCAAATGGGCCTTGAAGTCACAAGACCCTACAAGGATTTGTTATCTTTTGATTCAAGGAAGGTGAAATGCCTTGGCATGATAAAGGAAATGGTTGTTTCTCTGGCACAAATCCCGAAGAAGAATATGGTGATGGACGTAGTGGTTGATGATATCCCTCCGAAATTCGGCATGCTGTTGTCCAGGTCGTGGGCTGCAAAATTGAAAGGAACCCTCCAGATGGACATGTCATATGCCACTATTCTTGTCTTTGGTCAAGATAGAATATTGTATAGGGAAGTTCTACTAAAGTATATGGTCAGCAACAAATCGCAACATACCAACCATCCTATATACTCAGTAAGCATTGAGTTGGGGTCTTCCATTTTCTTCAATGATATATGCTCAAGAGAAAAAGAAATAGAAATAGTCCCGGAAGATAAAGGTATACCTGAGTGGCAGTTGGAAGAAATTTCAGAACAGCAGGGTGACCCAAAGGATCAGATATGGAAAATGAACTTTGATGGAGATGCATAGAGAGAAGGATATAGGGATGGCGTGTGGATAAATCATCCCACAGGAGATGCGAAATTGTGCTCTTACAAACTCGTTTTTGAATGTACAAATAATATGGCCGAGTATGAGGTGTTAATATTGGGATTGAAAGTTTTGGAAGATTTGGGTGCCAAAAGGATTGTTGTACTCGGAGACTCTGAACTCATCATAAATCAAATCAAAGGCATCTACCAGGCTATACACCCTAGACTGAGGGCTTACAGAAATCTGGTATTAGAACTCCTCGAGAAATTTTCAGAATGCAACCTTTCAGCAATTCCACAAGAACAAAATCAAGTCGTAGATGCGCTGGCCACTTCAGCAGCGGTGTTAAAAGTCTCGATCTTCCCTGAAAAAAGATACAAGGTCAAATTCAAGTACAGACCGGTGATGCCAAACAATATGAAACACTGGCAAGTTTTCGAAGACAATAAACAGATAGAAAGCTTCCTCAGGATGGAAAACGAGTTCAAGAATTTAAGCATTGATGATGAACATTGCGATGATGAAGTGGATGCAGTGGTTTTCAACAAAGAAGGATACTTTGAAAATCAAATTGCTGGCAGAGATATTGTGCAGCTAAAGAGCAACATTGTCCTTGAAGTTCTGGTACCATTAGAGAAAATTTTTGATAACAACGATGTCACCAAAAGTCCAAATATCACAGTAGATGAAGGGGACGTGGAATACTGTAACATTGGGACTCCAGAAGACCCGAAGATCATTAAACTATCCAAGAATATCAACCCTGAAGTCAAAGAAAGGTATGTAAAATTGATGAAAGAATTCCCTGATGTTTTCGCCTGGAGCTACGATGAGTTGAAAGTTTATGATACTAGTATAATCCAACATGTTATCCCAATAAAATAAGATCACAAGACATTTAAAAATAAGTTAAGGAGAATAAACCCTCTATTGTTACCATTGATAGAGAAAGAAGTAAAGAAATTGTTTGAAGAAAAAATCATAGTGTCCCTAAGATTCTCCAAATGGGTAGCAAATTTAGTGTCTGTCAGAAAGAAGAGTGGGGAGATCAAATTGTGTGTAGACTTCAAAAATATAAATAAGGTATCTCTTAAAAATAAATACCCTTTGCCCAAAATGGACCACATTCTACAGAAGGTAGTGGGCTCTCAAAAGATGTCAATGTTGGATGGTTTCTCGGGATACAACTAGATCATGGTGCATCCTAACGATCAAGAAAAAACAACATTCACCACACCTTGGGAGACATTCATGTATGCCAAAATGACATTTGGGCTTATGAATGCTGGAGAAACATTCCAAAGGGCTATGGACATAGCCTTTGTAGAGGAAAAGGAAAAATTCATTGTTATATACCTGGATGACATTACTATGTATTCTGCTACAGATGAGGAGCACGTCAAACATCTCAGAAGGGCATTCGAGAAATGCAGAAAATTTGGCATATTACTAAACCCAAAAAAGTCAAATTTTGCCATGGAAGAAGGGAATCTCTTAGGGAATATCATTTCTAAGGAAATAATAAAGGTAGACCCTAGCGGGGTTGAAGGAATCTTGAAGATTGGCATACCCAGAAGCAAAAAGGAAGTACAATCCTTTCTAGGTAAAGTAAATTTCTTGAGACAATTTATTCCAAATTTAGCAGAGATCATAAAACATATTACCAACATGTTAAGGAAGGGAAATGAAATCAAATGGATCCCTGAAGCTAGAAATTATTTTGAAGACATCAAAGTAGCATTGACGAAGGCTCCTATACTGGCTAGCCCAAATTTCAAGAAAGATTTCATACTATTCTCTTTCGCTTCAGAACACACAATTGCAGGGGTATTACTCCAGAAAGACAACCAGGATTTTGAGAAGCCCATAGCATACTACAGTAATACCTTGAGAGATGCTTCGTTAAAATATGACATCATGGAAAAGCAGGCGTATGCTTTGGTCAAAGAATTGAAAGAATTCAGGGTATATATCTTGCATTCACATACTACTGCTTATGTCCCCAGCATCTCAGTAAAAGATATCTTAACAAAACCTGATCCTGAAGGAAAGAGGGGGAAATGGATTGCAGTACTATTAGAATATGATCTTGACATCAAGCCCACTAAATTGATCAAAGGGTAGGGACTGGCTAGACTAATTGCGCAAACAAACTGCGAACTATTGGGAATAAACTTCACTACAGATATGTCAGAAAATACGGAAGAGGAATAAAGGGCGACTCCACGAGTATCTTAGAAATTTCTTAAATCTGTGTGGTATGCAGACATTATCTTTGTACTAAAAAATCTGCAAGCCCCTCCTGAGTATAGCAAAACAAATGCTAGGTTCTTGAAACTAAAGGCGGTGAAATTCTGCATTGTCAATGGATTGTTGTACATGAAAGACCCGGGAGGAATTTTACTGAGTTGTTTGACAGAAGAGGAAGCGGAGAGGACCATTAGGGAGTTCCATAAAGGAGACTGTGGAGGCCATCATTATTGGAAGACAATTGTTCACAAAATGTTAAGAGATGGTTTTTATTGGCCTAGTATTTTCCCCGATATTTATAAGGAAGTGTCAAAGTGCTATGAATGCCAAATCTTCGATGGGAAAGGAAAGTTGCAGTCTCTGTCGTTGAAGTGTATTTCTGTAGAATATCCTTTCAGGCAATGGAGCCTGGATTTCGTAGGAGAGATACATCCACAATCTTCGGCTCAACATAAATGGATCATGACTGCCACAGATTATTTTACTAAATGGATTGAGGTTGTTCCTACCAGACAAGCTATAGATGACGTTATCATTTGATTTCTAGAAGACAATATTTTGTCTAGATTTGGATGCTCGGTCAAGATTATAAATGACAACGCAGCAGCCTTCAAGTCTAAAAAATTTGAGAAATTTTGCAGTGATTATAATATTACTCTGGTCCATTCTACGTCATGCTACCCTCAAGGAAATGGATTGGCTGAGTCTTCAAGCAAAAACCTGGTCAGAATCATAAAGAAATTGTTGCAAGAGAATAAAAAGATGTGGCACAAGAAACTCATTCATGCATTGTGGGGTTGTTGGCAGCCATTTCGCATTTTTATCCTATCTTTATAAGATGCCTACACAAGTGTTTTGTAACCCTTGATTCTCATCGCAATCTTTTGAATAAACAACATGATTATTTTTTGCATTCGCACATCTTCCTTTTGTTTTCGTTTTCACGACTGCAAGCGTGAAAACCTTGAATTCAAAGTCATGTCGATGGCACTAAAATCGTCACTGAATTATTATGGTTACTCTTGTCTATGTGTTCATTTCACTTCTAATTCAATAATGGTCACACAGTTGGCAAGACACCAAATCTTTACTCACTTTGCATTTTTTAATATGACTTCATTTTATAAGTTTGCGATGCAATGGTATTCTAGTGATTGTGATTGAGACCTTGATACAATGGTGGTTTGAAGTTCTATTTTCTTTGGTCAGATTCTTTGGTGCAATGGTTTCATAACAAAGCATAAACATTGTGATCAGACCCTTAGTGCAATGGTTTCATACAAAGCATAAGTTTTATGGTCAAACCTTTGGTGCTAAATTCGAAATATTGTTTAAATCATGCAAGCACTATTGTTGTGCAACTGTTTGGGTTGACTTATCATAGTTTTCAATAGTTGTTTGATTCGCATTGCTTTTAACACACACCATTAGTAATTTAAATCACCATAGAGTCATCAATTGTACATTCCGATATGAATGTTTTGCATGGTATTGTTTCGTTCCACCACCCTCGCACACTTAGGCATTAATGTCTGTCTTGTATCTTGGGTTACCTCTGTTGGTTTCGGGGAATCCTGTGAGCTTGTGATCCTGCATATACCCTGTCCAAACCCCTGTCTGTTTACCCTGCTCACTGTGTGCTCTCTGCTATGGCACCTATGGTGCGCATAGAACCTAATGGCATCCAAACGCTCCTGCTATTTGACAATGCTCGTGAAGACCTGGAGAATAGTGGCTGGTTAGTTTTTATCCAAAAAATTGAGGGTTTCAACCTTACGGTCGCCCAATAGTTTTCCCTCACGTTCGACGGATGCAGGGCTAAGGTTGGGGATATCCAACTTGATATAAATGAATAATTCCTCAGCTCAGCTACAGGCTTACCAACTAAAGGGCAGAGGTTGTTTAAGAATTCAAAAGTGGACAAGGTGCCATGGCCACTCCTATTCACATCGAGGAAGATTGTTAGTTGTGATAGAGGTATGCCTGTCACTGCCCTTAAGGCCAGGTGGCATGATCTATTAGAAATTGTTAAGCAATTCGTGACTTGCGAAGGTCATTATGGTTTAGTGTTTCTTTACCATCTTCAGTTGCTTATGAATTTTATAGACTACCCTCTGAATATGCCTCACTACCTCCTACGCAGCCTGTATAAAATGTCCAAACGATTTAAGCAGGAGAAGGCTGATAGCAGCCTTTTCCATCACTGCTTGATCAAAATCATTATTGTCCATCATTTGAAGCTTAGTGGTGATTGTTGGCAAGCCTTCCTATCAAGGAATGGCTTTTCCACTCCTGAGTGTGGCCAAGTGGGCAAGGTTTTGGTCACTGAAACCTTGGTTGGGCCTGCCGTGCCACCTCCTACCCTTCTACCCCCTGTCAAACCCTCGAACTGCCCCAACATTGACCTACCCGATACCATGGGCGACCCGTGTGCTAAAGACAATACTAAGACTGTCAAGAGGCCTGTAAGGAAGAAAGGAAAAGGTGATATTGGTGTCAATAGTAAGGGAAAGAACAATGCACGATGGATATATAGATGTGCTCGGAACAAGCCCAAACAGAATGCTGACCAGAAGCCTATTGTTCTGAGCGAGGACTCGGATTCTAAGATTGAACATTTCTTGGCCGAGGAATACCCTTACTCTCATGGCCTCTGTTCTGTGGAACCATATGACTACGTTTCCAACCTACCACCATGCCTCAAGGATGACCCTAACTTCCCGGGAATTAAGCTTGACAGCGGAACCCCTGGTAATTTGAGAGAACCCTCACCTGTAGTGACTCGACCCAATCAACCATCCTGTACTCAATGCAATTCTTGGCTTGAACGTTACTACACAGATGTTCCTCTGTTGCAATCTAAAATTAAATCATTGGAGGAATGGGTTACTATGTTGTCAAAGGAAAACGACAGGCTACAAGCCAACAAGAAGAAGCAAAAGACTACGGATTCAATTGTCTTCAGAAATGTTGAGGAAGATACTGCCTTTGTCAACTCAAATTTATCATGATCGAATCATTTTTCTACAGCCCAGGTATGTATTTCAACATTGATTTTTGAATGATTTGGTTAGCCGATCGTGTTTGCTCCAAATTAGTTATGTTTGTTTAAATAGATTCAAAACTATTCTGTTATTTTCGAACTACCAAGAATGATTTCGTTTTGAATCAAGTACAAAAGATTTGTTTGCTAAAATTGAATATAGTTATGTTTTGATTAATACGATTTTATTGCTCTTGAATTAGTACAACGATTGTGTTGGCGTTGAGTTAGTTCGATTCATTTATGTTTGGTTTGATTCAGAAACGATGTTGCATGCCTTGAATTAGCATAGTCGTTTGTGTATGCGTTGAATTAGTATCAAAGATTGGTTTGATATAGTTCTGTTAGTTTTGAATTAAAAAACGATCCTGTTAGTTTTGTTTTGATTCAACAACGATTTTGTTAAGTTCTAAATTGACATGAACTATTGTGTTTATGTTAAGTGAAGTACGAAAGATTTGTTTGATCGATTATAGTCTGTTTCGATTGAAATTGATTCAAAAAAATGATTTCGTTGGTTTTGAATTGTCAAAATGATTATGTCTGCTTTGAATTGGTAATAAAAAGTTGTTTGATATATCACATACATCCCTGTTACCATTCGGTTAATTGAACACGATTTTGTTTGTTTCAAATTGGCATAAAAGATTTGGTTACTTCTAGCGTAAATGATTTGCTTTGCTTTAAATTAGTAATTAAGGATTTTTTTAATAGGTCGAATGTATTTCTGTTATCATTTGGATTGATTTAAAATGATTATGTTTGTAAATATGACCAGCTACAGAATCGTGAGATTTTGTAGCTAGTCATAAAATTTGGATTTTGTTAATTTTACAAATAAAACATTATCTAAACTTGTTTATTCTTGTCCACCTACAGGTACATACGAATTTCAATGGGAAATTGGACATGCTGTGGCAGTTTAGAACATGTTTTGTTATTTATTTTTGTTTTAGGTTGTTAGTTTTGGTTAGAAATAGAGATTTGGGAGATTGTTCCCAGATTTTTCCAAACAGTTTTTGATAATTCCCACAGGGATGTTTTACCCTATGGCCTTTATATACTCATTAATTTTTTAATGAACCCATCACTGTTGGGAGAACAAATACTATGGATTTATGATGATACAGGCTCGAATGGAAGTGGATCTTTTGTAACAGATTTAGCTTTCAATTTATCATACTTTCGTTCAAGTTTTGTGCATTTTAATTTGTGATCAAGTTATTGACTACTTTAGACATCAATACTTGTTACAGGTTAATGTGTTGTGATTTAAATTCTGTCCATATCTTATGTATCTCATTTCTAGTACAGCAATTACTCTGTTTCAATTTAATTAACAGAGGGTTTATCTTCTTAATTAAATGAACTGTTTTGTACAGATCTTCGCACAAGGATTTATCTAAATGTGATGATTTGTAAACTTTAAGATTGTTGTCGTTTTATTTCTTGTTTGTTCTGTCATCTGTATTCAAAGAGAACTGTTGCTTCCTGTTTACAAGAAGCTTGTGGAAAATCTAGTGCGGTTTTCCTCCCACCAAACAGCTAAATCAAGTACTGAGTACAGGACAAATAGGAAGCATTACTTCAGGTCAGTTTGTTATTTTTTATTTAATAGTTAATGAATTCGAGAGTTCTCAGTAGTTTAGATAGATATATAGTTCATATTTACAGTTAGGATTATTATTTCAATTGCTCAGTTTAGATAGCTTTTTATTTGATTTCTTTCTCATAAAATTTATAAAAAATCAAAAATAATAGTTTTGTTGTCATAGCACAGTTCACAAATGATTTTTGCAGGTTTTCAATTTAAAATCTGTAATCTGTAGATGTTGTACATATATAATTGAGATTTAATTGTATTAATAGCTGAACATTTAATAAGTAGAATTGTTGTTTTATGATATTAGTTGGTAAAATGTATATATAGTTTTTGATTTGTATATAGTTTGTTGTAGTTCTTTTTTTTTCACTTAGATTAGTTTCTTTAGCTTAATTTTTCTTTTGTTTTCCTAGGACTTAGATCGGCCAACGGAGCCGCTAAACCCATCGGAGTGGGTCATCCCAAACTGCTTGGGTTATTTAGAAAACCTCAGACCAGATCCACCCCTCCAATTGACGAGCGGTCAATTTCACCTACCAACAGGGGTGACAGGAATCCCCAAAGAGGTCTATTGCCACATCTCCTTTCCAGATCGTCTATGGTATAGAAGCCATCATTCCTACGGCACTCGGATTTCCATTGATGAAGTTGTTACAGGAGCAAGAATCATAAACGAATGCCAGTCGGAGAAGGGAAGATGAACTCATCAGTGTGCAACAGACTAGAGAAAAATCTTTCAACAATGCCCAACTACATCAAGAAAAGATCAAGGAAGATTTCGACAAATGTACCAAAGTGGATGACTTCAAACTTGGAGACTGGGTACTAAAATGGGATGCCAAGAATGAAAACAAGGGAAAACATGGAGAATTCGACCACCTATGGCTGGGCCAGTTCAAAATTACAGCTTACCGTGGGAACAATGCCTATTTGTTGGAGGAAAGTAATGGAGAACTCATCGGAGGAGGGCCTGTGAATGGTAGGTTCCTCAAACATTACGTCGTCTAATTATCACTCACCATTCATTGTACATAACCGCTTTGCATTTTGGTTTTCCTTTAAGTATGAAGATTGAGATAAAAACAGCATAGTTGAAGCCCGAGGTGAAGGCCCTGAGCTGTGTTGAGTAGGGTCAAAGTTTTTGAATAAAATAAAAGGATTCGGATCACACACATAAGATTACAGCCCAATGAGTAGGCACTTAGTCTACAGTTATTTGCAACCTCGTAGGGAGGATAGCATCCCCAGTTGGAGCCAATGTTATCACCATATAATTCCCAGATAGCATCTGAGTTTCAGAAATCTATGGGAGATTAAATTGCCACAAAGCTGTGATAATTTGGAAGACTTGGTTGTACCTGGCGATGTGCGGATGAAATAGAGGAGATATAAAGAGTAAATCTCAACAGACCATCGATCTTGAAAGTGGCCTGGATCAACGTTTGGGATGTGTATTAGAGAGATAACTAGCACGGAAGTTAAGCGGCTGAGGGTGGGTCGGGAGAAAATCGTCATGGTTTTTTATAGGACGCATGGTGCCCTTACAAGTACATCGGAGAGAAGGGTTGTCTGACACAAACCACCTTTTCTCAACCTCCGATGACATATTTTCCAGGAAATACTGGGACCGTAGATCTTGAAGCAACCCGGATCGACGGCTGAGGTGTATTTCGGCGATTGAAGTAGCACGAGGATTAGCTGACAGAAGGGGGACCGGGAAAAATTCCCTGGTTTAAATCATGGATACGTGGAATCCTCTTAGACACATTGGGGCTAAAGGTGGTTCATCCAAAACCACTTTTCTCCAAGCTCCGATGGTAATAGATGCCTATAAAAGGAATAACCCCCGGGCATTATTCTATGGGTATTCGAAGCAGTCAAACATTCAGATATTTGGCACAAAGCTTCTATTCAAATTTAAAAATTCATAACCAAACCAGACCAGTTTTCTCATCAATTATCAGGTATTCTTCACAATGACTACCAATCCTGTTGTTTTATCTGTGAGTGAACTAGATATTTCCTCTAGGGAGGATGCCCTAATTGATAGAGATTCTGACGTTTTCGACACAGTGACAACAATCTCACCTATTTATGTATCTAAGACGAATTTGTTGAATGACGTTGAATCCCATATATCCTTTCTTGAGGCGGATCAAGCCTCTTTCACCCCTTATGTCGTAGAAACAATTTTCCCATTCCCAGAATTTGTGAGATGGTGTGTAGAGTGATATTCCCAGAAAGAAGGAGTCATCTTAAAAAAATTAGGGTCAGAAGTCTTGTGTAAAATAGATGGTATGCCGCTCGACATGCTCTAAATATACCATACGTCTCCCCTATAGTGTCAGAACCCTTTGAGGAACAGATAATGATTATGATTTATAGAGAATGCCCACCCGAGGCAAAAACCTCATTTCTACAAACCATAGTCAAACCTGACCACTATTCAGAGAGACCCTCCTTGCCTATCAGTATAAGCGTCATGATCGTCGAAGTCCATTGGGCTTGTTCTCTACTAAGTCAGATTCTAGGTTTAGACAATGGCAAGTTTGTGGTAGAGGTTATTCTAGGGTTCCTGCTATTCTTATTCCTGTCTGGGCAGTTAGTCTGTGTCATTTTTGATGAGTTCATTGCAGAAAACATACATTAATAGTTGGTTAACTTCATCTCGTTAAGGCATTTCAGATATTATTCTCACTTGTTGAGAATGTTTCTAGGATCTAATAACACCAAGCTTCTTGAGGCTGCATTTATTTCAACCGAGTGTAAAAATATCACCATGCTCATATTCATCAACAAGATCATGTCCAGAATATATAGTCTCATTTTTGGTTTAGATCTGCCAAGAGTCCTAGAAGAAATGAAGAGTTCATTGCAGCTGAGTCCGAAGAATATGATGGGAGACTGGATGTTTTTCACTCAGTCCACCATGATTTAGGTATATGGATGCCAAGAACGACCTCACCTTTTACCAATTTTTATGACTCCCAGGATATTTGCTTTGGAATTTATAAGACAAAGGGTCATCTCAGAGACTGAGCATTTCCTCAAGGCTCACAAGGCTTCTAATCTGAAATTCTCGTTCATGGTAGGTCCTTTTGTGGTGAAGAGAAAGTCTTGTTTGCCTCAAGTTCGATCCAAACTCAATGAATTTGGGTTCACACAGTTGCAAGGAATAAGATATGATCCACATCAGATTATATCAAAGAGGAGATTGGCAAGCAGACAAGGCCCTTATGAACTTGAGCACGTTGAAGAACTAGATAAATTGGCCAATCTAGAGACCTGCACAGAAATGGAGGTCATCATGCTGCATGATCAATAAAAATAGACAGAGCTCTCTTTACAGCAAATCTCAGCACAAAAACCCTCACCTAGGTTGAAGATCAAAGATCCTAAAATGAGCATCTTCAATAAGAGAAGTAGTTCAGAAGCCCTAGGGCCTAGCATCCAACAAGACACCCTCAAGAAGATGAGAGTCACATCACGCTCTCCAATTATTGACTTGGAGGAGGAAGAACAGAAACAAAGGACATGCATGGAGATGGTAGAGACTGCGGTCCAGAACGAAGAAAACAACCCTGAGAACAAACCACAAAATGAAGGCAGCATGAAGGTTTTCAGCAGTAGGAAACACGTATTTGGCTAGACTCCTAGGACGGTTTATAAATCTAGGGAAGACTTGCTACATCAGTATGTCATGAAAGGGAGTATGGAAAATAGTGAGATAAAGGAGCTTTTTCCCGAAGTAGAAGGGACATCTCAGCCTAAATCTCACCTACTCTCGGTCAGAGATGTCGAGAAAAAGACATTCAACATTGTAGTGGCCGACAATGATAAGGTATCTGAGTTCAAGGTACACTATGACAACATCGGTGTGCCTGACAAAGTAAAAATCCATAGAAATGTCAGGGATATGTTGTACGTTGATTACCTAAAGTTATCTCTAAAGGTCGCAAGGTTGACAACACATGTATCGAAGCTAGATGGACAATTGAAACAAGAAAAGGTGTCCAACAAAGCTTGGATGACGCAGGTAAAGAGATTAGAGTTTGAAGTTCCACAGGGGGCGAAAGCCTCTCTGGACGAAAAGGACAAGATGATCCAAAGTTTGAAGAAAAGATTGAAAATGTCACCTACGGACCATCCACAGACAGTAGAGTTAGCTGCTTTGGAGCAAGAAAAGGAAACCTTCAGACAAGAGGCCCTGGACTATAAGGCTAAAGTGTTGCAATTGGAGAAAGAGAAAGAAAGTTGGTCACAAATGCAGGACACAAAATCAGATATGGAAATTATTGTGCATGCTAATGTAGAGGCTGGATCAAGTGTCGAGGGGTTAGTTCAAGCTATGTCCCAGATAAGTTTGAAAATAGGTGAGATCAAGGGTCTCAAAGAAAACCTAGAACAGTCGAAACAAGAGGATAAGGTGAAGGATGAGAAATTATCTCAACTCCATAGAGAGAACCAAGACCTGTAGGAAAGAGTGAGAAAGCTAAAAACCAGGTTGAAGGGAAAAACGCTACTGCAGAGAGCCAAACATGTAATATGGGACGCAATTGTTGTGTAGGTTGCTAAGTTCAGAAGTTATCTAAATTTTGTCAATGACAAAGACAACATGGCTACTATAGCTCGGAACAAATGTGTTGTTGTAAATGAAGTGTTAGCAAAGAAACCCTCGGAATGGGCCCAAAATGCCATCGACTTACTAAATGTTATACCAATTGTTGATCTTCAAACCATCGGTGTGAAAGACAAGACCGCTTTAATCATTTCAGCCAAGAGAATCATTTCCAAACACAACCTGCTCAGATAAATCCAGAACAAATCCGTGCAAATGGACCATAGCATACAGGATTTTAAAGATGCCTTTGAACAATTGTTCGCTAAAGGCCTCCCCTCATTCTGGGACGGTAAAGGCTCATTATACAAGAAGGAATATTATAACACTCTTCTCATGCAATGCAGTATGGACCATTCCAAGTTTTAAGATATGGAAGAAAGTCTAAAAGGCCCTAGCTTGGTAGAACATCTAGCTACCGATTTCGAAATTCTGAACAAGTTCAAAACAGTGAAAGTCAGCGTACCGATCATGTCCTACGCAACGTGCATCAATCTAGAAATTTTGATTAAAGAAATGATGGATTACGAGATCCCCTCTGATGTGCAATGGAAAGAACTTGTGTGATTGGGTAAAACAAAATGTCACGTCCCCGAAACCAATAGATGATTTCTAGTTGTCACCAATCTTGCAGATCCAACGGAAGTATAATGCAAAACAGATGTAGTGGAAGTAGTCGGGCGGTCAGAGAGACTATTCATGATGTTGAAACGTTTCTTTTTGCTAATGATTGTAAGTCATTTCGTATACCGAAACTGACATCCGAAACTGTTACAGAAGATGAAACGTTTCAGTTTCAGTTATTTTTTGTCAAATTGTATAAGTACTAAGAGACTTGAATGAGTTAATGTTGGCAGAAGTGCAAGAGCACCTTTTGGTTGTATCAAACTATATTTGTAATTTTTTTAAATCTGAATTGAATACAAATGCAGAAGATTTTGAAGTCTCTATGAAAAGATTCTAATGGGTGGTGATATGAGCTTTGTTTCCTTTCATCGTATGTATTTCATGTTGCCTGTCATTTCATTTACATTTTCTTTTGTTTAAATTGGATAGTTTAAAGGCCCAGAATTCCTCCTATGACACTCTTGGCTCGAGCAATTTAAACTATGTTATTGTCTTCTTAACTTGTTCAGAATTCATTTCAGCAATGCTCTGATGTTGTTATTTGTCTTCTTTATCTTCCTACACATATTTTTATTTCAAGAATAACTCAGATTCGTCACCTTATTTTTCCTTTGTCCTCTGGAACGTTCTATCAGCTTGATGCATTGTTTCTGTTCACTTTAAAAATTTTGACTCCATATCCCATAGTGTTCCCCACTTCTTTGCCAGCAACCTTATCAAAAATCTCCTAAACAAACCAAATCTAGCCACCGATTTCCATTGATATATCAAGTGACACGAGAAATCCCTCTCTGAGTTGAGCAGGCTAGTGCCTCGGCTCTAAAGCTGGTTGAAACAGTTACCTCTATCATCTTTCTATTCATCCAGACGGAATTTACAGAGTGCTAACACCCCCCTTAATGACAACTTCCTAAACTCCTAACATAGATCAAAGTTTGGAAAACTTCACTTGTGTAAGAGACTTTGTGAAAATGTCTGCAACTTGATATTTTGTAGGGCAAAAGATCACTTCAATAAATTGACCATGAATGAGATTTCTGATGAAGTGCATGTGTATCTCGATGTGTTTTCTATGCTAATGTTGAACTAGGTATTTGGTGAGCTTGATGGCACTCTAATTGTCACACCAAAGGCTGGTTGGATGTTGGTTCTGGAATCCAAACTCTGAAAGGATCTGTTGAACCCATAGGGATTCCTGACTTGCATTTACCGCTGCTCGGTACTCTGCTTTTGCTGAAGAAAGTGCAATAGCCTATTGTTTCTTACAATCCCAAGTGACAAGTCCTAAACCAAGGCTAGAAACATAACCTGCAGTAGACTTCTGATCATCAGGGTCGTCGACCCAATCTAAATCAGTGAAACCAACCAATAAAGGATTCCCCCCTAAACTATAATGTATCCCGAACTAAATTGTACCACGAACATAGCGAAGTATCCTTTTAGCTCCTTTACAATGGCTTTCATGGAGTGTTTTCATATATCGGGCAACAACACCAACAGTAAAGGAAATATCGGGATGGGTATGAGTCAAGTATAAGAGGCTACCAACTAACTGACGGTATAGGGTGGCATCAACTTCAGAAGAAGTACAGGTGGCAGAAAGCTTGACTCCAGACTGGAAGGGAGAAGGGGTTGCTTTACAATCGTCCATGTGAAAGCGACGAAGAAGATCACAAGCATACTTAGACTGGGAAAGAAAAATTCCTTCATTGGTTTGCAAAACTTGGAGGCTAAGGAAATAGTGCAAAAAGCCTAAGTCTGTCATTTCAAATTTCTTCTTAAAGTTGGTTTTCACATGGTTTAAAAGTTTTGAGTCACTACCAGTAAGGATAAGGTCATCAACATAAAGGACAAG